>SDVV010003610.1:0-21158 GCA_016164225.1 Gammarus roeselii | reverse complement strand
CCCCTCCCCTTCCGGTCTCCCCCGTCCGTTAGCTGACTTGGGCCACCAAACCAGTTCCGGACCCTAGGCCCCCGCCCTCCCCCGTTTCTGCGCGCACCCCCGTACGCTCGGTGAGTCAAGGTGCATGCATCGCGTCCTACCCCGGTGAAATGTGAAATGTTATGTGCAAATTCCCGTAGACCGGACAAAAATGCGTTTTGCGCCTATACCTACTACTGTTGGGGCCAAATAACTACCACTGAGCTCTCGGGTGATGAAAAGTTTGAAGGCGACCTTCCATCTCCTCCAACTATTGCCAAGTTTTTCTGCTTACGTGATTTAATGTATTTTTTTGCTTTTACTCCCACTTTACCTTTGGATGATACTTTAATCAATAAATTTCTTATGTTGGAGGTACTTTATGTTATGGGCTTAGTTATTTGGTTGCTAGACTGTTCAAATCCATTCTTCTTGCATCAACCTGAGTTTGCTTTGAACTGTCTATATTCGTGCAACAGAGAACAAATTCGCCAGCGAAATTGCAGCATCTGGTTGGTAACAACAATTCAGTTGTATTTATATCCCGAGCATCGATCTTTCTTAGCTGATAATCTGTTTTCTATTTGTCAACTGTCCCTAGTCGAGGCCCGTCAGATGCAGTGCGTTCGAACAAGTTGTTTGCATTCAACTGAGAGCAGATCCCTGACTCGGCCACTCAAATGTGTTAATTTATATATTCTTTAACCGAGAATTGATCAGCGTAACAGAGGGCTTTGGAAGATTATCCCATTGAATACGTTTTTTGAGTGAGCTCACGACTACCATTTATTAAGCTGATACAGCAAATCTAGTGAACTGAAATACATTTCAAACGATTCTAGAATTTTCAAGTCTAAAAGTGATTAAAAAGAATCGTCAAAAGGTAATCACATAACATGTTTATTGAAAATCCATTGCCAGACGATGGAAAGAAATGATTGAATAATTAATAATAATAACAATTGTAGATCAAGCATCCTCGCCTTGTTCTGTGTGCCACCGACGTGGTAATCAAGGTTCTCGCTGATAGTTATCTACTGATCCATATAAATGTATCCAATACATTTGGTCAGAAAACCCCTACTCCGTCTTAAATCCACCTGAAAATGTCCCACTGGGGATTGTGTTCCACCACAAAAAAATACTTCATTTATTCACGCTTGTAATACTGTTTCAATTTTTTTTACCAACATGCCTCGGCATGTTGCACCATGATCTGACCATGCTGCCGTATCCGATTGCATCCACTCTCGGCAATGCCTTCATGTATCAGTGCGCTAGTTGATAAATAACAGGAAGGTATACAGCGTTCCACACTGAAACGATGCAGCGTGCTGATAAATAACGGCGTACGGTCGTAGGTCTGAGGTTTGCAATTCAGGCCGCGCTGTCGGATTGACTTCCTTTTGCCTATCATTTTACTATGCATTCGTCATTGTTGTAACCCTTGTTATGGGATCACCAACGCACAAATCATTTCAATCACTTCTAAAAGTGATGATTCGTTTTTTTTTTAATTTGTTGAAATTCACTAGACTGCATATCAGTTAAATAAAGGAAAACCGTATTTTCGACGGGTATTCGTTCATCTGTATTATTTATGTACAGCGTCTCTGATCCAAACTTGAATCGTATTCAATTTGGATTATAACTCTAAGGTGAACTAGTATTTACACTTTCCATACACAGCGAGGCAAGTCAAGCGTCTTGCCTATCACATGCAGTGGCGTCTTGCCTATCACATGCAGTGACTAAACCTGCACGAGATTGTTTGATGTGAACCGGTCGGATCAGTCCCCACTGAGAACTGGGATACGAAACTGGGTTTACTTCGAAATGTGTGAATACAACATATCGGCTTATGTGTTTAATTGCTATACCTGCATATGACTGGGTAAATGTCTCAGCGCGTAGAACCATATTCCATGGAACCATCATTGCGATCACAGAATTCTTTAGTTTGTTCATGAGGAAAAATAAAGACAAGAAACACGAAAATAGCCACCCCATTGGTCCCAACAGGCTGCAAAGCATGTGATCTGTTTTATAGAACACACGCTCTTTTGCGCATCTTGCAGTAGTTCCGTTGCAGTGGTACGAGCAGTTTACGGCCTGTAACCAAGGTGAAGTTACATATCCATGTTTCTGCAACAGCATTTTGCCGATAGCGCCTCCCGGTGCGGTTCGTCTTCCACTGCAGCTGTTGGGATCACAGCTATGAATGAAACTGCTTCAGCTAACGCAGCAGCAGAGACTGCACTCGCGGATAGAAATGCATCTTCTTTGCTGCAGGTCGTGCTTGTCACAGCTACAGCCAAACTATTAACCTAAATTTACTAAGTATGTCCCCTTTTTTTTCTGTATTCCGTGAGGTAGAAGTAGACAAGGCATTATTGAAATATATTTATTTATACTATTTTGTCCTGGTATCGGTAGTGCTGCAGCTTTTGCTCATGGAGCACAGCAAGGACTTTATTGAAAAGTAGCTGCTTATTGAGTCGCAAAATTAGGCTGTTCCAGATTCCTCGCCGATGTAAACCGCCCTTACAATCAAACCAGCCGTCGTTCCCCCTGTCACACTAAAAAGGCCTCCGTGGCTACCATTGAAATCCACGCTGACTTATTATTATTAATATTATTCTTGTTATTATTATTATTAGATCATTTATTTCCATCGTCTGCCAATGAGTTTTTAAATTTAAGGAAATAAATAAATTCTTGAACATAAGACATAAAACTTCATTATCAACTGAACTACTTGAATTAACAAAAAGGAAAGTTCAATTTGAATACGTCACAGCTCATCTCTAGGGACCGCCGGTTCGGATTACATGGAGCGATATATTATATACAGTACAATATTATCATCTGTTGCACCTATAGAAAATGTCTATTATGCCAAAATAATTCCGACTACTTATCGTTGGAAAAACGAGTGACACGCGGGGTTGAAAATTTAGAAATACTTGGGGTGGATAAATAACAAAATACATTGGTGTGGAAAATAACAAGTACAGGGGGTGAGAAATCACGCATGCATGTGGTTAGAGTCCAAAAAACATCAGGTTTGGACATCAAAATGTGCTAACATATTGTAATGAGAAGTCTACATTATTGTACGATGACAAAGATGTGGATGGACAACATGAATTATACAGAAGATATGAATACAATATAGGGTTGGGGAATCAAAAAACGCTAACATATTGTAAAAGATGGGTCTAAACCAATGGATTAATAATGAAGGGGTGAATAGGCGACATATGTTATACAAAAAAGTTATAC
Source organism: Gammarus roeselii (assembly GCA_016164225.1). Lineage (NCBI taxonomy): Eukaryota > Metazoa > Arthropoda > Malacostraca > Amphipoda > Gammaridae > Gammarus > Gammarus roeselii. The sequence goes on along the minus strand of SDVV010003610.1, from coordinate 17,855 downwards.
ATAAAATATAAACCAAACCACTGAATATACAATATACACACTTCAATACCGTTATGAAATTATTAAATGATTGACAATTAGAAAAATACAATACTGGAGTACACAAGTCGGATGAATATACTTCTGTTATAGAAGACAGGGCAAAATATTAGCTCATAAGGCAATGATTGTATCAACAAAAATTATACGGTAATTGTTAGAAATATTTCAATGAATTATATGGAAATCGAGTTACCCTATGTCAAAGTTAGAAGCTGCCTATCGTTCCTCGAAAAGACTAAGTTAGTATTTTAATTATACTAAAACGACTGGAACATTTAAAACATAGTTTCTGTTTTCCTGTGTTCAACGTGTAGAGTATCATTATTTGTGAGAATCGATTGTTTTTTCCACGTCAAGAATATATGTGCCTCTGGTTGAGGGGTGAATGTTTTTCTAGAAGATCTTTATGAACTCTGATCGATTCATGGAGTGCCAGTTTGTTGTCGATATTGAACCACTGATTTTTTTCGAGGAGAGGACTAACGTGGTCTCGTTTTCTGTGGTTACCATCGCATGTTATTCAAGCCGCAAAGTTTATACAACGTTGCACTTTCATCTTTTAGTTTTGGTGCATTTCCCCCGAATGGAAAGACAGTAGTTAATGAGAAAATACTAAAGCGTGGACAATCAGTCATCTTGAGTTGAAATATAATACTTTTTTGTGTAGTTAAGGAACAAAAGTGTTACATTCAACTTGGAACACAGAGTAGTTACGTGGTGTTTGAAGGAAAGATCAAGATCAAACCATACTCCCAGACTTATAACGTTGTCTTCAACAGGATTGTCAGATTTGCCGATCCTTGTAGAGAAATTCATTGAAACTGCTTTTCTTTTCGAGTAGAACAAGATGCATTTTGGTTAATCAGAGTTGGATTTGTGTCCATTTTTTTCCTACAAAGATTTCAGATTAGTTACGGCTGTCTCAGCGTCGTCTTTCAGCTCATTCTGATCTGACGGTTTAAGTGAAAGCAATATTTGAAAATCAACTGCGTACATTACCATTTTTGCTTGATTTTTTGGTATTTTACAGTCGATGTCATTTACAAAAACCAAGAACAACAAACGGCCAAGTATCGAACCTTGAGGGACCCCAAAGGCAACAATGGCCGAATTTGACATAGTTGCGTTATCAAGTTTATCTGATTGTTATCGATTCATCAGATACCTTACTAACGATGTAGGGTCTATTTCGATGTTGCGGAGCTTGCCAAAGAGAATTATATGGCTTACACTGTCGAATGTTTACGATAAGTCTAGTAATACCAGCAGAGATTTCGGCCCCTCATCAAAGTTTTAGTACAGGTCTTCAGTGATGCTCATAAGTGCGTCTCCTGTTGACAATTTTCGCCGATGAGCATACTGGCAGTCATTGAACAGCTTGTTTGATTCGAGGTAATCAATCAGTTGGATTGATATTACCTTTTCTAGAATCTTGGATAGGATAGGCAGAAGACTGATCGGTCTGAAGTTGGATGATTCATTCTTGTCCCCAGATTTAAGAATTGGTTTTATGATTAAATGCTTCCAGATCTCTGGAAAAATTTCACGCGCTGTAGTTCCTTGAGTATTCGAATAGGTAGGCGAGGTGATCTTTTTTTGTAGGGAAAAATTTATTTATGTACATTTCATGTTTCTTTTTGATTGTTTTATGCACTGTTCTAGTTCCTTATGATGGTTTTTAAATTTGCCCTCTTGATTTCTCGTTTGACTCGTTTATTTTGAATATTAAATAATTCTAACCAATGATGCTTCGTTTTGATCTGCGTTTGAGATATTTTTCAAGTGCAATCTCGTTATGCAGATTTTCTGTAACCCATTTATGCGGCATGTTTTTCATTGTTTTAGTTTCCGTTGGTGCCACAGAGTTCAGACATGTAAGAAAATAGTCTGTGAGTAATTGGGCTTGCTCTGTGACATTATTTTTGCTATGTATCGGTTTTATCACCTCGACGTTTGCCACTAGTTGTGCTCTGAAATTATCCGCGGTGTATTTTTTTTTCGTACGACAGGTTATTTTGTGTACTTGTTTCTTCTCTTTTTTGATGGTACTGGTGCAGTTTATTTCATAATGGTCCGAGAAAGAATTGGGCTCTACGTCTGAGGTAACAATGGAAGATGGATTGTTACTTATGAGCAGATACAATACAGTTTGAGATTCGGGAGTAATTCTTGTTGCCCTTTTTGTGAGCTGATGCAGCCCGAATCTGATTAAATCGGCTTCATATTGTTGGATTTAAATTTTAATAGATCATCATTGAATCTCTCAAAATGTACAGCGTCTTTCCTAAGCGGATAGCTTCTCGTAATCTTTCTTCGATGTATTGAAAAGATTGTACACTTGCTTTGGGTGGTCTGTAAAGAGAACCAACAACAAACAATCTGTTTTTTCATACCTGGATGTCCACCCAAAGATCATCAACTTCATTGCTGTCGTTAAGCATTACTTGAGAAGATGTATATTCTGCTCGCACATAAATCACGGTTCCACCTCCTTTCATTTCGCTCTTTTCTATCAACATTGGAGCCGGCAACCTCGATGAAGGTAGTGTTAACGTCAGATTTCAGCCAGGTTTCAGTCAGACATAGAATGTCAATTGAGTCCTACTTCACCATCACTTTGATGTGATCCATCTTTGTTTCTAAGCTTCTAACGTTTATATGTTTAATAACGATATAATTTAGGTTCTGAGTGATGGGTATGTACAGACATGGTTGCTGAGGGGTGGTTGCTGAGGGGTGGTTGCTGCTCCCATCTTGAACAGTTTGTGCCTCTAGTCATTTGTTTTTACTTACAGGACAGCTGGTGTCCCTTTGGGATGATTGCAGAGGCATCTCTTCATCGAATCTGGATGTATTATTGTCGTATTGCAAAGGAAAATACCTATTGGAACACTGCGCATTTGTTTTCACATGCTTGTTTCGCTTCGCTGCAATATTTTGTTGTTCGAAATGTGGTTCTCTTTCTTGACTACGGAATATCACAGCTTCATCACTCCTAAGGTTGGTAAGATAAAGTACTGTTTTCGTTACAATGTCCGGGTTTGTTTCATCTAATATTGTGATTTGTACTTTGAGTGCGTTGCTGAGAATTGCGGGGACTAGATCGCCATAACTGTTATTGCACTCTTTGTTTTCAAAATATTTTTCTATCTCGGAGAGGAACCTATCATCTTTTTTATACTTTGTGATGGATTCGTAATCTTCTATTTAATTTAATGATTCCTCCATTGCTTTAGTTTTTATCACCTCTATGATGTTTTCGTTGTTAAGTCCTTTTGGTTTTACGTCTGCTTGTGTTGATTGTCTTGTTAATCTCAAATCATTGAGAATGTTGTCTATGTTGGTGTTCCTGGGGAATTGTTGCAAGTTTCCCGTCACCTGCATTGGCATTCGTTCATCCGGTTTATTGTTTCTTGGGTCAGCAACGCCATCCCCATTTAGATTTTTAATATGCTCCTCAGTAACACTCATACTGAAGTTATCTAAGAATCGGGTTGCTAATTCTCGAGTGGCATTGTTTGTATGTTTGGGATATCCGTGCTTTCGGTTATGTTCTTTGTTAATGAGGGTTGGGCTGGAGCAGGGGAGAGCCAACGGAACCTAAGGAAATAAATTTAGATCGGTGATTGAAGAGAGGCATGACTTAGGATGGCGGAGCCGTGCTAGAGGAAGGAATGGGTGGAGGGGGGTAATACATGGGAGGGATTAGCGGGATAGGTAGAGTTGGATATTTGGTTGAGGTTAGAGAATAGTAGCGAATGTGGGAGCAGGAGGAAAGAACGGGTGAAGGGGGATAAAATATGGGAGGGATGGTGAGATAGGTAGAGTTTGAGTTTGGGCTGAGGTTAAAGAATGACAGCGAAGGTGGGAGTTTGAGTAAGGAATGGGTGGAGTGGGGTAATATATGGGAGGGATTGACAAAATAGGTAATGTTGGAGTGAGTTTGGGTTGAGGGTAGGGAATGGTAACGAAAGTGGGAGCTTGTGGAAAGGATGGGTGTAGGGGGGTAATATATGGAAGGGATTATTTAAAGGTGAGGATTGGGGCTGTGCAGCAAGCATAGTTAGATGAATTTGTGTGAGTAGTGTAGAGTGGAGGAGGAGGGTAGGAGAAGAAAGGAGAAGGCGCTGAGGGGACGCTATTGCTGCGACCGTGTTGAGAAGGCGTTGGTTGGGAGCTAATTGTGTGGGGAGGATAAGGAGTCACTGATTGGTGATGTTTAGTTTGAATTTTAGTTTGGGGTGACGAGAGGGCGCTAGAATGTGAGTTGTCCACGAGTAGATGTCCTTTGCTGATGTATGATGTGGTAATGATACGAGATGATGGCCATATGATGGAGGGAAGTAGAGGAAGGAAGGAGACCAGAGTAATGATTGCTTGCTTCTGACATTGTTATAGTATAGGGATGGCAATACCTCAACCCTCTGAGGAGAGTAACGTGATAATGTGTTGAAGAATTTCATCATTCTACTTTTGTTTAGACTAGCGTTCTTCGAATGAAACAATCGTTCGTCGGGGGCACCAGTGAATTCGTCTCTTAGTTTTACTGTTGGGATAATTTTGGGCCTTAAGGAGTGGCAAAGACTCATGAAACGGCACCTCTGTTCCATTGTTTTCAGATTGAGGGGTTCTGACATGTAACTCTTTGCATTTTGTTTTTTCGTTAATATTGCGGTGGTTATTTTGACTACTACTTAATTTTCGACGTAGGCCGTGAGCACAATAATGTAATTTTTGAATGGATTTGCGCTCTCAATGATTTTAGGTAGAGCACCATAATCGTTGATATTTATCTTTTCAAAAGTGCATCTATCAGGAAGGTCGTACGTTAGCACATTTTTCATGGGGATATCACCGATGAGTATTGTCTTAGGGGTATTGGTATTTTCTGTTGACCCGGTGCTGGTGCCTGATTCTTCACTCGGTATGCATCTAGCTATTATGATGCGATTTCATGTTTTTTGGGCAAAACATTAGGCCTAACGTGTCTCACCTAGGTCATCCACTGTGCATATATATGCATGTGTATTGGGATGTGTACGTATGTGAATGTGTATGTTCATGCACATATACGTGTTGCATGAGTTAAAAAATGTCAAACAAAAAATTTAAAATTTAAAGTTGCAATAAAATTTAAAAATTTCGAAGGATAACACCTTACTTAAGTAGCCAAGTTATCACTTCAATATACCGACTTGGCTCAGACCTTATCTTGGCTCTATTATCCCTCAAAAATTTGGATTATTATTGGAAATTTGAATCTTAAATTTTTTGTTATACATTTTTCTAGCTCATGTAACAAGTACATACGCATGAACATACACATGCACATACGTACGCAATCCTATACCAAAAAATAAATTCATATCGTTCAGCTACTCTCGCTTTAGGGCATCCAAACGATACTCGCTATACAAAAAAAAAACAGATTAGACTACCCGAATAGTCTACACACGCTTGATAACGGACCATTTGCAACATGCAGATACATGGTAACGCCGATATATCTGGTCCAAAACTGGATAATGCGTTATGGGGTAGAGAGATTTCTGTAACGAAGCTACTGCATCCTAATAAATATATACATCAACCCGCCAACTACCAAACTATTGTACCATACAATTCCTAAAGATATTAAATACATATGAAATAAAAAGATGAAAAACACAAACCAATGCCCCAAGTCCAACCAACAGGCTTTAACCAAGCATCCAGTCGCTAAGAACCCACCAACCAACCACCGAATGAGTCAGTTATACCCCAACTAGATAGGAATACAAACATATAAATACAGAAAAAATAAATAGAACCATTAAACCAGACATAAATATATAATGCTATAAACACTCAAACATAGCAATCATGCCACGGAAATGATGTCAACAATTAAAATAACAGGTAGCAGCAATCGAATCTAATTTTCCAAAGCACATCCAACTTTTTGCCTCGTGGGTCCCCTATCGCACCCCGCCCCTCCAGAAATGTGTTATTACAATATTCCTATCAGAGATTAATAAATATTTATAATAAGAAACAGATATTGAACAAGTATATCCCAATACAGTCATTAGAAAAAAAACATATATTAATACAATAAACAATAATAACTCATATAAATTAAAATGTTCTACAAAGAAACCTTCCCAATATATATCCGTAAGCAATGACAGAAAGCCCCTCCCGTTCGCCCCTTCCACCCTGCCTTATCAGTGACTCCGCCCACCTCCGGTCCTGCCCGCTTGACCCGGTCAACCACCTACCCACCGCTAATTAAACCCGCTTTTATTCCTTCACTTGCGTTTCAGCCCCAGATATACAACTAATTTTTTAGTGATTTCAACGATGTCTTCAAAATATTCATATACGTGATAGCTAGGTCACCATAGGGCGGGCCGTCATCAACCTCCTACCTAGTCGCATATAGGTGAAGAAATAATTTATTGCACACAACCATGACACACGGCGCAACTTTCCAGTTATTCATGAAATAAATTCTCTTCCAGCCTTACAGGTCCTTTGTTTGCCAATTACCATAGAAACAAATTTTAATAAGGAACGTTATCATTTAAATTTCATCGACATCGTCGGTGATAACTAATTTCGAGACTACAACTTTAGAGCCATTGCTGTCATTCACCGCACACTATTCCTTTATTGGCATATATCATTCTTCTGATGTGCATAAAACTAAAATAATATTGGACGAAATTCCAAATGTTTAACTATTCAGTCATTTTCTAATTTTGTTCACTCGGAAACATGCTGACCTTTCTTTAAACTTCTTCACCTAACGAGAAATTATTATTTCTATATTTTCTATAACGTTAAACATATCTTTAAACTTTACCTCGAGAAAGGAAACATTATGGCGCACTTTCCCACCGCCTACCACACGATATGACCGTAAATTATTGTCCGGCGTCAATGGGAAGAGAAGCGGTACCTGAACAATGGACTGCGGTCAGGTGAATCCTGCTTGGTATTGGCGTACATTTTGTTACTCCAGATTTCGATGCATAACAGAATGGAGTTTGTGCTACTCCAACAAAATCCTGTAACATTTATAGAAGAAAGTTCTGATCTGATTATACGATCGGTAGCTGCTTTTCACGTAAGTGGGCAATGACCCTCACACCAAAGATCCATTAATTCATTGCAATCATTTTTTCATCGATATTGATAGCGTGTGATGGAACACGGGCAAGGAATAATTAAAAAATAATATGTATGTTATTGAACGAATGTTTTCAAATTTAAATATGCTGATAACCTTCAATTTTCTGCAATTGCGTTTGCGAAAGGAAGAAGAGAGTTACTATGTATCGGTAATAATTTAAGCAAATGACTATTTAAAAAAGAAGCGTTTACAAGTTTTGTATTCTGATAGTACTGACTGTTCCGCTTCCTTAAGTCGATACCCAATGGAAGTCACCTGTTTATACATGAGCATACAAAAGGAATGCTCAAGTGATGATTAATAATATTCGAAAATCATTCTATTGATATGTACAACCATCCTCGCAACTGGTCTTCTAAATTTGAGTCGTCTGGGCCAAATCAAACTCTATGTTAAATAACAAACCAAACCAATAATATTTCCACTCTCACAAAACATTTTGCATTGCAATATATGTTGATATATAATCAGTTTTTGATACATTCTTCAGTGCTTATCAACAACGGTCACAAAGAGGTAGAATCCAAACGGCAGGGACTCTTGGTTAAGCTCAACAATTGCTTTGGTGACGGTTTGTTGGCAGTTACTCTTCACAATTTAGTGTATGCACGAGTAACAACATTGGAGTGGGAAGATATAAAATCTTGAAAGTCACAACACGTTTTCAGTTTCAAGTTCCTTCGTATTTTTTCAATTCGATATTACATCTGAAGTGAAGTCTTGATCATCCCAAGCAGGAAAGGTTTCAAAATAGATGGAATGCTGATTGATTCTCCGCTATCAAGGAAGTATTTCTAACCTAGTCATGTCATTTTTCTGCTCGTGTAAATAACGATAAGAACGTGCATGTGCGTCAGCATGTTTATTGCTAGGTTGTATATATTTAATTTTTCGATACCTCATGCACTTTTACATATACTTTGAAACGAATCGAAACAATAAATGTTATGTTTGAAATGAGCAACAGCCTAGGCAGTACAATTTAAACATGAGTAGATATTCAGTGAAGATTATCATCAAAGATTTGGACGCGCTGAAAGCGGCCTTGGAAAGTATTAGGTTGAATACAGCCATACATACAATCTCCCAGCAGATCTATAAGTATTAACAACCTTTCCTACTTTTTCCTGGCATTCTTGTTCTTATATGAGATAACATTAGGAGGGCACGCCATACATCCGATATCCAGTCCAGCAATATCACACTTCTTTTCTTACAAGACCAGCAAAAGCGGTCATGTTTTCTTGTAGCAAAATAGTGTCAGGTAATGGTAACGTCACGTCTTGTTCGTCCATGAACAGAGTAGCGCATGGATTACACATTTTATATTATGAAACCTGCTCTAAATATTACAACCTTTTGTTCTGTTCGGATTCTTGTTCTGACAAATTATCACAAGCTTAAGAGAGAAGTTATGTGCACATCTTCTTCTTCTACGGACATATTAAACGTCTTCTGTCAAGCCTACAACATAACATTGAATTTGCTTTCTCCAGAAAAAGTTCATAATCCAGCAACTAGCACTTTCCGTTCCGTATTGTTATGTGACATTTCTTTGTATATGACCTGCATCATTATTTGTCATACTGTCTTTAAATCCACCGTATCCATCATCGATGTTAAAGTACCAATCCAAGCGATTAGGTTCATTCACTGAACACTTATTGATGTTATAGTACATGTTTAAACAAATTATCCAGTAAACAAAATCATATCAAAATTTGTCTCTTCATAAATGTATATTTTGAAGTGCGTTTGATGGTAGGAATAGTTGGAACTTTCTAAGCAGCTGCGCTCCGTCTTCACTTTTTATAAAACAAATAACATATTTGTTTCGTCACATATTTCAATATTGTTCGATCCATATATTAGCATCGCTTAGTAATTTTTCCGTGCTGAAAATTCTGTTATTGAAAAGCCTAAATACAATCGTTAATCTTCATGCAAGTATTCTGACACGAAAGTCTCTGAGAACATGTTCATGTATGTTGCATTGGAATTCAATCCTAATTTGTATACATGTTCTCCCCTAAAAGTCTATTAGAATATGTGTTCGTAATCTGCAGTAAAATTCTATCAGAGTATATGTTGCTCTTCAACGGTGGATGTCCATCAGTATTTTTTTTTATATTTTGCCATGGAAGTTTTTCAGGATGTTTGTTGGTATTTTGCACTGAATGTCAATCAAACTGTAAGTTCGCATTCTGGAAACGTCTGGGCTCATGCCCGTGTGCAATATCATAACTGTATTCAGGACTTGAATGACGTAAATACCAAAGGAGGGCGAGTCGTCGAAAATTGGTACTTGCCTTTCGCCCCTCCACCGACGACGATGCCCACTTCCGCCCGCTCCGCTACGCCGCAATTTTTCGTCCTGGAGTTGTGCTCCGTCCCGCTGAGCCTCGCGCCGCTGTACAAAACTCTGTGTACTTCCAGATTTTGTACCTTTTTAGCCCCACCCAAACAGATCATAGTTTTCGGAAATCTTTTTTTTTAAGTATTTGTATTTACAATATAACTTAAATTAGGCATCACAGTTAAACCCTGGCAGTGTCCTAGATTGATCAGTCAGCCAGCGGTAAATTTAGACAGATTGGTCCTGTACATTTAGTCTGAGTTTCTGTCTCTACTTACCCTCCTACCCAATGCCCTCTTGACTTCTCCCCCTCCTCCTCCTTGTAATCCATGTTAGGCTTCAAGCACTTGTTGACACGGAGGATGACCAGCTGTTTAAAGTTGCAGGCCTTCAAGGTGGTCCTCTCAACTGCAGCGTATCTTGGAAGTACTGTGTTGAATTTAATGAACATATCCTTAGGCCTACTTGTTAACCATGGTATTGTGGAGGACCCTTGTTAAGGACCTCATCTAGCTCCTAGTTCTCCTCCCCAAGAACGTCCTCATTGTCCAATAGACGGTCGAGATGCTCCTGCGTCTAGGCTGTGAGTGGTCAGCCTCTTTTTCTCTGCCACATGTAGAGCAAATAGAGAAATACAAATACTAAACTAAATATTCAGCTAACTAACTTATTCTCTAATGTTTCTTGGATTTTCTGATACCAAGTTACTGTTTTCACTATCAAATGATAATAATAATCAACATGACGATTCGGGTCTTAACAGCTGGAATGTTTTCAGGAGTCACTCTCCTCAGTCATGACTTTGGCCATGACACTAGCCATGTCGTTGAACAGGTGGCCAAATCGATTTTAATGCCCCCGTGCAGGGGACCTCCACCGTTGCTTGGCCTACTGGAGTTGCCGCTCTCTAGGAGGGTTCTCATGATGAGGAGGGTGGGCAGGAGGATGCCCGTGTGGGCCGCTTCGTCCCTCTGCAATCTGTCCAGACAGATGACTGCAGGCTCCATGACGTCCCTGAACTCTGTGAGAACATACAAAAACACCAAGAACGTAACTGAATATTTAAAACTCCAATGTTCAAAATAGGTATTTTGTTAGGCTATTAAATCATATTTTAAATACTTTCTCATCAAAGTCTATGTCGTTGGATCGAAAGTTGACCTTTGCCTGCTTTGACTGTTTATTGATGATGTTGTTGATTGCCTCCAGGCGGGCAGGCTTGTCAAGCTCCTCCAGCAACAACTTCACTCAGTCGTAGAAGCATTTCCCACTTTTTGATCTGTATATTTTCTATAAATGAATGTATACAGTAAGAAAAATGGATGTATAATATATTTTGTAATGTTATGAATATGTTACGCCTTACCTGTTCTTAACAGGAGTCGTTAGCTTCCTGTTGATATGGTTGGCTTTCAGAGAGCTACTTTTTGGAATGTTCCACAGGAGCCGGGCTTTGGCGACAGCCTTCATCCAGCTGGATCTCGGGCCATGTTTCCATCCTGGCATCACATCTGCATCACATGTAGTGCAAACACTGAAACAAACAACGTGTTTAGGCTAAATCAATATTTGAACAGGTAATTTTTTTCTGATGTTCTCTTGATGGGGATATTGATCATAACATTCAAAGAGTTGATAACACCAAGCACTCTACCTTTGCGACGGTGGGGAAAGCCCTACACCAGCCTCTTCTGCCTCTCTCTCTTTAGCTGGGGCTGAAGGGCGGCAGGCTTGCCGACCATATCCTCAGGGTAATCCTCTTACCCCTCAGGGTCCTCCAGATGACGCATAGTGCCGTTGTCCTTTGCACTGACTGCCCCATTACCGACCACCCCAAAGTCTTCGTGGATGTCGTACATTTCGTGGGCCGGAAGCTGATGTGTCTGGCTCTCCTTGAACTCCTTGCAAGCCACATATGCACACAATTGACAATAGGTACCGATTAAAAATATATCATGGTGGAACATGCAAACCTCCCCACAATGCAGGTCAAGGTGGGGAGGAGGTTCAACTTTGCCTTGTTCAGTTAGGTATCAAGGTCTCTGTCCAAGGCCCTCTTGTAGTGGAAGTAAACTCTGGCTTTATGTACGCTATAACGTACTCTATAAAAACCTAGTGGTTCAATGACTTCTACATTTTTAGCTCAAAATGAATTAATTAAATAAAGGTATTACTGTATCAGTCGTAAATACGATACTTTAGTTGCGTTAGTCCTAATTTTGTTCAGACAGTCCTCCCCTCTCCTTGCTGAATTTGGCCCTCTGCAACATGCTCATCCTCCGACTTGCTTTCCCAGGATTTTCACGGGATTCTCACCAGCCATTCTTGTTGAGCCTTTCTATTACAGCTGACGGCTCAGGCACCATAGCTTTGGGCATCTGCTAAAAATTGAAGCTTTGTTGCAATCTCATAATTTCTTCAGAGAAATCAACAGGACAATGTCACATTGTTGAACCACGTTAGGAAAACTGGAATAAACAGCAGTGAAATTGGGCTATTTATCTTATCACGATGCACCTTGAGGTGGTAGCGGGAGGGGTGGACAGCTGTGAGGGACATTCTTTCCCTTGACAGTGCACTGCTCCTCCATCTCAGTGGGTAGAGTTCTGATTGTCTTCCTGTCATTCTTTATTTGTCATAACGAATTCCGCAAACAGATAGCATCTGAGGTGATGTAATTACTTCGTTTTTATTTTAGATATTTTCGTAAATAAACGTTAATTGCCGCGTATCAACGTTATTCATATTTTTTCAATTCTCGGGGCACTTTTTTAGTTCCCATATGACAGGCTGGTTGTTGTTGTTCTGATGTACAACCTCCTCCATGGTCAGCGACTGGGTGTCTAGAAGGGAGATGTCAAATTCACCCTTGTCGTCAGACTACGACTCAGACATATGCTCCATGTCACGGGAGACTGACGCAGACATATGCGTGACATGGAGCATATGTCGCCAAACAGGCTTCGGCTGCTCCTTGGCTGTCAATGGGAGGCTCGTCATAACACTATTGGTTGATAACAATGAGAGTGTACGACTATTTATAAGAAGCAAATAAGTCAGTACACTGCACAGAGAGTGAAAAAAAAACTTTTCACATGCCGTTGGATTTAGGCGGGTATGGATTTAATTTTTGTTCCTTATTATAGACGAGCGTTGATAACGGTAATAAATATTGAAAATGGATTTCCACAACACAAACGAATTAGATTGGTTCACCAGCCAAAGGCATGCATTCCTTGCACTTTTTTTTAATTATTGAACTTATGAAGATGTACGCTAAAGTTAAGTTATACGTAATACTATTCAATAACCCATCGTTTTTAATATATAATATATAAATATAGCAGAGATTTAGTTTTGGCAACAGATGATGTGGCGAGAATGGACCCCAACCTATCACCACAAGAGCTGGTGCAAGCCGCGCAACGCTGCGCCACAGTCTAGACTCGCATTACATATATGGGCAATAAGCTGCACTAAGCGACACAATAATATACCATATGTGACAAATTGAATTTCTCTACCGCCATTAATACCAATTTCTTGTATTTTTTTTTTATTTTGAATGGTTATGAACAAATCTTAAGTGTCTGTGTGTGTAAGGTCATTAATGTGTTCTCTGTACAATAGCAGCCGAGGGCCGGGACCTTAATTAAATACCAAGATTGCCGAACTATTGCCGAACTCGTTCGATGCCATCAGTAGATTCTGTAATCCATTTAAAATGGTCAATAATCCTGTCGATGAGATCTTGTTCGGACAGAAGTGGTGTTTCGTAGTCAAAACTCGTTAGGTGTTAAGTGCAGGAGTCAAGTGGTTTTTCGTACACAAAACTCGTCAGGTGTTGAGTGAAGTACTCAACTGGTGTTTCGTACACAAAACTCATCAGGTGTTAAGTGCAGTAGTCAAGTGGTGTTTCGTACACAAAACTCGTCAGGTGTTAAGTGCAGTAGTCAAGTGGTGTTTCGTTCACAAAACTCGTCAGGTGTTAAGTGCAGTATTCAAGTGGTGTTTCGTACACAAAACTCGTCAGGTGTTGAGTGCAGTAGTCAAGTGGTGTTCCGTACACAAAACTCGTCAGGTGTTAAGTGCAGTAGTCAAGTGGTGTTTCGTACACAAAACTCGTCAGGTGTTGAGTGCAGTAGTCAAGTGGTGTTTCGTAGTCAAAACTCGTTAGGTGTTAAGTGCAGTAGTCAAGTGGTGTTTCGTACACAAAACTCGTCAGGTGTTGAGTGCAGTAGTCAAGTGGTATTTCGTACACAAAACTCGACAGGTGTTAAGTGCAGTAGTCAAGTGGTGTTTCGTACACAAAACTCGTCAGGTGTTGAGTGCAGTAGTCAAGTGGTGTTTCGTACACAAAACTCGTCAGGTGTTGAGTGCAATAGTCAAGTGGTGTTTCGTACACAAAACTCGTCAGGTGTTAAGTGCAATAGTCAAGTGGTGTTTCGTACACAAAACTTGTCAGGTGTTAAGTGCAGTAGTCAAGTGGTGTTTCGTACACAAAACTCGTCAGGTGTTGAGTGCAGTAGTCAAGTGGTGTTTCGTACACAAAACTCGTCAGGTGTTAAGTGCAGTAGTCAAGTGGGGTTTCATACACAAAACTCGTCAGGTGCCAAGTGCAGTAGTCAAGTGGTGTTTCGTACACAAAACTCGTCAGGTGTTGAGTGCAGTTGTCTGCCCATCGAGAAATTAGACGCTAGGATCATAAAATGGATTCATTCGTTCATCAAAATTTTTAGTTTTCGTAACAATTTAACTAAGCATTTTAGGGCACACAAACGCGTGCATGGATTAGAAGGTGCTTATTTTACCTAACTCAATCTTGTATTGAAGTTGGTTCAAATAATTCTGCAACGCGCTGTATATCCGTTTCCTGAGAGTTCTGCAAACTGCAATGATGTGCATTTTCAACGTTGAAGTTTATGCATCATTGGCGGCCCAGCTATCTAGAATGTAATGGACTTGTTTAGTCATGCGAGTTTGTTTGCATTAGTGATAAGTGCTTCTCAATGCCAGCCAATTTCGATTGCTGCATTTTAGGAAATCAATAGGAAACTACAATTATTTTCGATGAATCTAAATGTTGTCGGCTGTCTTGGCTATGATAATTTTGTCAAGTTAGCCCTTGAAAACGAAAAATTATGTTGTTACAGTTCATTCTTCGAATTGACCAACTATATATTAAAGCTCAATGGATAGTAAAATACATCCAGTGTCCAAACATTGGACACTGCTGTGCCCTGAGATAATGACGAACTCATAGCAAAAAAGAACACGGCCACGACAGCGTCCAAAATCGCGGAATAGAAACATAAAATAGATGATATTGGTTTTATTGAGCTTACATATTTATTGGTCCATTTTTACTGCTATAACGGACACAATATTGTTTCATATTGAATTGATATAAACCATGACAGTTAGAGTTAGAAAGGTTTATATAGAATTCGTGTACACCAAAATAACAAACAAAATCAGCACAGTTGAATATAAAAAAAGTAGAACGCCTCTAAGTCGATGAGCTGCCACTTCTCCAGACATCGAAATTAGTCGACTTAACGTACCTTTTTTTTCAGCGATATGATTTCCGTGCAACTTTTCGTATGACATCAGGATTTTTTCCGAGTTGCAATCGTCTGTGTTTGTGATGTTTTGGCTCGACCTTTCTCACCAGCTGGACTGTCGGATTATGAATATTCATAGATGGGCCAAATAGGCGAATTGACAAGCGGCATTCCTTTACCCACGTACACTGGCTCAAAACAACTACCGGCGCAAGCGAAGTCAATGAAGATTTGTTTAAATAATACGACATCAAGTAATCTCAGGGCTGGAGCTAAAATATAGTCACGATGCCCCGGAGTTTACATGAGTTTTAAAAGTTTATCACTAGTAATCTAGTAACCTGCTCTAGTATGCCATTAGTAAAGCACTAACAATAGCCTTTAAATGTTTGCCAGGTTTTGAATTTGTATGAACTTTCCTTATATTTATTCTGTTGGTATTGTGAGCGCCACATTACTTTTACAGCCTCAATACTGTCAATGCCCTATTTATGTAAATGCCTCATTACTGTCAATAGCTCATTACTAACAATGCTCATTGATGTAAACGCCCCATTGCTGTGGATGCCTGATTACAGTCAATGTCTCATCTCAGTCAATGCCACATTATTGAGAATGTTGTGTCAGGGTCAAAGTCTAATCACATCCATTGCCTCATTGCTTTCAATGCCCGAGTGATGCTTATGCTTTAATACTGTAGATGTCCGTATACTGTCAATGCATTGTTTCCGTCAGTTACTCATCACTGTCATTGCCGTCAAAGGTGCGGTCAGCAGTGTTTGTTTTGCTGCTTATTTTTTCTGTAAATTATGGCATACAGTATATACTGTGTTGCAGTTCATGATGCTAATTCATTCGTGCCCAATGATTTGATATTTACGAAATTATTTGGAGCACAAAGGAAAATGAAGAAAACAAAATCTAATTTTTAAGAATTATTTCGCGATAAAAATATGTTAGCGACTGTAGAGTGTTTAAATGCTCACTTCAATGAGTCACCATCTCCTTACCAGTTTGAAATGAAAATTATCACCAAAGCCAAGCTGCGGGAGTTCTTTTACCTGACCAGCTGCATGTGTTTCTTCACCAGGCAAGCTGCACGTGGTCATTCACGGAATATCTCTATTGTTAGTTGCTGATGGGGCTTCACCAGGCTGGCTGTAAACCTTCTTTTGCCAGTCTAACTGCAGACGTTCCTTTACTGGGCCAGTAGCGGGAGCTCCTTCACCAAACAATCTGTTGGTGTTACTTTACTAGGCCATCCTCAACCAAAAACTGATGTGGCTGTCAGCTACAGTGCTCTTTCCTGCGTCGTCCTTGTCACCGTCGTTCCCTTTACTGACCAACCGTTGTTTCTTGATGGGATTTGCTATAACTGAGATAATCTTTTGAACGTCCTCTGTGTTTCTGTCTTTGAAGAGAGCCAACATATATAAAAGGTATCATCTCGTCGCCAATTGAGTCTCGTCGTGATGCCAATTGATTTTTCAGCGAATAAAGGAAACGTCTACATAGGTTGCCATTAGTTTAAACTCGGATAAGACGCCAGTTTGAACATTTGAAAAATCGCATTTATTGGAGGATCAGATCAAGCACACTTAGGGGGACAAATGTAATCTGTGCTTCCAGTCGCTCGTTGGAAAAGTTGCTCGGTGATGTGCTCAGAGCCTCCTTTTCCTGCCAACGTGACAAGTGAACTAATAGCGGCGGCTGTCACGGCCACAGAGGGCGCTGGGAATGCGAAAGAAATAGATAAATGTTATCGCATTGCCAGTCGGCCTCAGAATCTCAGATAACGCTCAATAAAGAGAGTGCCTTGTTCAGGCTTAAAAAAACTACCCAGTGGTTGTATTCAATGATTGTTTGTACTTCGCATAACAATCTTGTCCGTCAGATTTCGTCTTGAGTACATATGACAATATTATTGACCTGTACTCAGGACATCATACATATTTGTAATACATACTATTGGACTCACCTTTCCTGTTATCATGTTCATGTGGAGGTGCGTTTAATCGATCCATCTCAATGACCAACACAAATGATATATTTTCCTTTGTATGAGTAGAATGTCATCTTAGGAATGAAGTTTCCTGTTGGGTTTTCCGAGGGATGAAGTTTCTTGATGTTTTCGTGTGTCAATATTTATGTGAGAAAATGTAGTATAACAAACATGTGCATGTGTTAGAAATATTTTACTCTCAGTTTCCATATTACATATCTGTTTTGCCAGTAAACTGATATCAATAAAATAGTGCATACGCCATACTAAAATTGTTATTTTTTCTTGAAATGCATCGTGAATTGTTCGTTTTTATTTGCTTTGACGTTATGAACAATGAAGAATAGTGAATGTCATCAACAATGTCCATCGATTTTTTTGGATGAAGAGGGAGATTTATCCACAACCATTAGTTACGAGTTAGTATTAAATCCATATATTTAAATAAAAAATGTTGTCCTTATAACAGCTATCACTGTCGAAGTCTTGGTACCTATCATCTGGGTATTATAATATTTGTGTAATTGGTCAACCTGTCATTCTTCCTAATATAACTGTAAACCCAAAGAAATGTTCAACGCCTGTTGATTATTCGTCATTGGTGACAAGCGTCCTCATATACGTGCACATACTATCATTTAATAGCTGAATAAGATAAGAATCAAATGTAGGGAGTCCAGGAAGCAATGTCACTACGATAAAGTGCAATATATA
>SDVV010003609.1:0-21159 GCA_016164225.1 Gammarus roeselii | reverse complement strand
ATATACGGATATGTATGTATATGTGTATGAAGTCAACTTTGGGATAGACTGCATTTGCCAGTTGCATTTTACTGGGTGACTAAGCTAAGCTATCCTAAGAGTTACCCAAGCATATTAATCTTTTCATCAGAGTGATTTGTGTGTGATCTGTGTCAGTGTCAAGTTATCTTTGTTTAGTAATATCTTATTTTGTCCCAAAAACAGCTGGGTATAATCGTAGCTAAAAGTATTCATTTGTTGGCATAACCATCAGAGCATTTTCAAGATTGTTTGTTTGTGTGGTTCTCTCAATGCAGTGATTTGTAATTTGCTCAAAAAAAATACTCAGTGCATAATTTGATTCATAATGGTCATTAAATCAAGATTCATATTTCGTAAGATTATTTCAAAATTATAGCCCTATTATTTATTCCTGTGGAACTGCACAATCTCTTTCATGAGATGCATTCCATAGTATAGTCAGTAATTTGATGAATTGCATTATCATCAGTGCTGTGATTGGAGTTTATACTATCAATATATTTCAATTAGGATTAGACCTTAAAGTATACATAATTAAACTGTGTACCCTTCATTCAACCATAATATCCACTAGGGTTATGAGCGAACCTATCAGCTTGATATGCAGCTATTCACTAATTGGTAGTTGGCCCTTGGTCCTAATCTATTATCAGTGGAAAATCGTATCCGATATTCCCTTAGCTATTACCCATCCTGATTATTGGCTGACTGATATTCAACTTAGCAACAGTGACTACGTTCATTGGCTAAGTTGTTCTAGTCAAAGGGTATAGCAGTGTCTCAAGTACAGCTGAGACACCTCCCATTGTTTTGTATGAGTTGGTTGACTGCTGGTCACTCCGAGTAGTTGTCCTCTTACAAATCTGGAGCAGACCTTCAAGTCCAATCATCTAGAGAGATCAATAGATCACCTTAGTAGTTGAGGACTTTGATGGTTTCCATTGTAGTTCATGTACTTTTATTCATTATCTCCTAGTATATCTAGGTTTCCATTGTAGTTCATGTCCTTTTATTCATTATCTGCTAGTATATCTTGGGGAATTCTGTTTATAGTTGTAATTGTTTGTTAGGACGTTTAGACTTCCTGTAGACATTCCCAGTGGAGCCACCTGAGTCAGCAACACTTGGTGAAGCTTTGAGTAGTTTCCTGCCAAGTTTATCTATTAGGTAGAGCCCTTGGTACCCACCGTTTTCGGTAAAGCTTTCAGTAGTCAAGCCCGTGGATACTAGTAGTACTGGGTACCAAACGAGTGCAGTATACATATATATTCTTCAGTAGATCTATTGGTGAAGAGGGGGACTATTGATCTACTGGTGTAGAAGAGAAATACGGTTAGCTGTCTGAGTTGAATAGTTATGAGGTAAACATTCTGAAAATACTAAAATGCGCATTTGAGAAAGTACCACAAGCAAAATGACAATGTTATTTGATTGAAGTAAATAGCTATCTAAATACTCATCTGCAAAGCAGACAATATATATACACATATATACAGTTTGGGAGAATATAATTGTACCATAAAGGCTTGACAAGCTTGACCAACCAAAAGGTTGAGAGGGAAAGAAATACAAACCTTCAGAGAGAATGGAATGGTTAGTTCATTCAGTATATTTGAGTGAAGCAAGGCTGCAGAATCAATGTCAGCCAACACATTGATCCTCAATCCTATGCAGAAGCACAAGCAGTATAGTGGAGCAAGTATAGAAGCATCAATTATTATTTTCATATCCTTCAAGCCCTGAGAGAATCAGGCATTAATTATTCCTACTACAATTAATAAATTACTTTACATTTCCAAGTGAATGTATCATGCACTAAATTGAAAGAGGCTAGCTGGAAGCCTACAGTAACCATATTTACTTGATATATTGGATTAGCAACTTATTCATCTATAAGGAATTCACAATTAGTAGCAGTGTATTTCTAGCTCTCATTTTCTTTGTCCGTGCTACTGAAATTCTGACAAGCAAAAGAAGAAGAATTTTTTCAGTCTTGTTTACTTGAGGTCAGTAAAAGAAGAAGAATTTTGCCACAGTGTAAGGTACTACATCCCTAAAAGAGCCACTATATGGTTGCGACTACTGTGTTTGTGGGTTTTAGTGCAAATAAAATAATTAAACAATAGTGCTTCTTTGTATAGTTACTGGCCCACAACAACCCGCTCAAATGTGAGTTTGGACGCCCCGAAGTAGACATCCTTGGACACAAAATAACCTCACAAGGAATTCTACCGTTGCCCGAGAATGTCAAGGCTATCAACGAATTTGAGATGCCCGTTTTCATCAGGACGCTCCGAACATTATGTGGAATGATACAGTTTTACAAGATTCTTCAATGACATTGCCTCAGTCATGGCACCACTTAATACACTTTTTCCAGGGAAACTCAGGAAGAATGACAAAATTCCTTGGAACCCGGAAGCAAACCAGGCATTTGAGGATGCAAAAGCAGCACTAGCTCAAGCAACAATGCTTTTTCGCCCGTTGCCTGATGCGCCAACTGCAATTGCAGTGAATGCTTCTAACACCACGGTTGGAGCAGTAATACGGCAGCTCCAAGACAATGAATGGAGACCGTTTGTTTTCTTCAGCAAGAAACTACAGCCAAGGAAAATGAAATACTCCACCTTGGGTTGAGAATTGCTCGCAGCTTACCTATCAGTGAAGATCTTCTGATACTTCATCGTAGGCATAGACTTTGCCATCATCACCATCATAAACCATTGGTTGGTGCACTTCACAAACGACAGGAATAAGACATTCCGCAGGAGAGCCGTCAACTCTCCTACATCAGTAAGTTCTCAACTGATATCCGGCACATTGTTGGAGAAAAAAACAAATCGCAGAAGCCTTGCCACGATGTCATGATCAAGAGGAACCAGTCATGCAACTGTCTCCTGACCAAAACGACGAGGACTGTGATTACCTTATCACAGCAATATACACGGACACTGATGAAGAACAACTTCGCACGGAAAAACTTCAAGACCAAGAGTTGAAAGCACTACTCAAAGATGAGGATTCATCCTTCCGCCTACACCAAGTTGATGGAATTTACATGCACGTATATGACTATGTGTGCCGACCTTACACTCCACATCCAATTGCGCAAGGAATTTTTCCACAAGGTGCACAACATCGCTAATCCTGGAACGCGTCCGTTCCGAAATACGAGCTAATGAAGTTCCGAGTCGATCAACAGCTAAGTCCTTAGACGCTGACGACTATTAAATAAATTCAATTTCTTAGTAAGAGGCCCAAGTAATATGGTGGCGATGAACAGTTGAATCGCATCACGTAGGTAATAAATATTCACGAAAAGTCCACGGACGTATGGAATCCGTATCGTAACTAAATACTGAAGTTCCGAAGTCCAGCTGGCGATGTTAATAAATTGCCTAACGTCCGTCTACGAACTGGCGTTCGAAAACTCGCAGTGACAGCACATAGAGTATTCAGTCTTACTCAACAAGCAACTCCCAATGCGAAAAATTGCCCTATCTCTCAACTTCAAGTAAGAAGGTCTGGTATACGAATATGTACTAAAGCCGAACGTTTTATCCAGAAAATAAATCGAAGTCAAGTAGTTGGTATTTCATCGAAGTAAATGTTGTGACCTCCAGGTACTATCAAACGATCCACTACCAAGTTTCGACCCGCCGCTCAGACAACTACGAGGTTCGACACTGTGATGGCCGCATGGACAAGGCAGTAGACAAATGATCACGATAGTTCTCGTAGTTTATTTAGTATATCTTTTTAACACAGACAATGAATAAGCAAACAAAAGCAATTAATAAACAGATCACTTAATGAAATTGGATTGATAATAAAAGGTGTATGACTAAAGGTATTCATGAGAACGCACGTACAACAATCGGTCCAGAAATTATAGAGAACTCGCCATATAGCTCTAAGAACAATTAGTAATTAGTTTCCTGTCACCATCCGTGGTGCCGGAATATATAACTACCGTAACTATAGGCAATGCACACAATGAAGAATATGGATTTCCTACGACTCTCAATGTTAACTTTGCTCGCTAAGGATAAGTCAGCTGACCACCTCTCAGGACAATACCCGGATCACCACTGCTGACGTATGCTTATTTGCAATAACCAATTGATGGATCCCAAGACAGTCAGTAACCTCAAGATCTCTGGTATGACAATGATATGAATAATAAACAACATAAAGGTACTAGCCAAAAAAATCACTTACGACCCTCACTAATTTTTATTTATTATTTGCTTTCATGTTCCACTGGAGTCCCAACGCGAAGTTAATGCAGACTCCCCCGTAGGGCGGTGACCCTCACTAAATCGTTTACCATGAGATTGTACGGAACAGCTGGTGCATCCGTTCACAACAACGCCTGGACAAACACTGCTTTAATGATAAATTCGATCTCAACGGAACAATTGACAGTCAACCTCATACGACAATATCTCGACAAGAACTGCGGCTCAAATGATGAATTTGTTCGTAAAGGAGCAGACAGAAGACTACATCACTCTACAATTCCAAGACTACAACTGCTCTCTTCCGCCCCGGTACAGCGACTTATATAAACATACGTCACGTTCGTCTACGACACGGGCCCACCTAGCGGTTATCGAGGCAACTATCGGAGGGTAAGCTGGGCAGCAACCACATTAGAAATCAGTTTCGTCGCAGCTGACATGTAAAAAAGTTAACCAACATTTGCAAGAACCATTTCTAACGGATATTAATAGTATTTACAGCGAGTAATGAAATACTGAAAATAATGAAAGTCATCGACATGGTGGTAATTCGCTCGTCTACTGCACGTAAACGAACAATGCAGTATTGAAGGATTATAATCCAGCCTGTATTTGGTGTATAAGATTAAAAGGAGACTGCATGCCATGCATCCGGCTACAATCTCAGCAAGCAGTTTACCAGCCTTTGCAGCAACCACACGGATATGATTGTGGAATCTGAGACTGTGTCCACATTGACACCTGAGTCTTTATGTGTGGTTACAAACTTCAATGCTCTATCATGCAAAAAAATACTGGGTAACTGGGACTAGTGCATCAAAATCAATGCGACCTTTGTAAAAGCGTAGCCCCACACACTTATCTGGATTCAATCAGAGATTCCGAGACCATGCAACAGAGTCAACTGTATCCAAACCACTTTGGAGTGACTGAACGCTGCAGACAGCAGTCTCAGTCAGGGTACACTAACACCACATGGTAAACCGGATAAATTATCACCTGCTGCTAACTATGCTGCTAATTTTATTTCAATGATTTTTACCTACAGCATTCTCCGCGTCAGCGCTTGTACTAGTGTCACTGGAGCCAACCTGCCATTCGGTGTTCCGACATTTCTTTGTGAATTAAAGCGACTGTAGTTCATCATGCCGTGTTATTCGGTTGTAAGAACCAAGGAACTCACTTCAAAGTTTCATTTTTTAGGTATCCTAAATCTCTGACCTTGAAGAAACATTGGTTGCATGCTACAGGCCGTCAGGATGTCTTCAAGTTGAAACGTTCGAACGTACTCGGCTCATTTTGATGATAGTTTTTTTGAAACAGGCTTGAATAACACATTGCTTCGTCATTTACATAACGATAGAAGAATATTAAAGCCCGATGCTGTCCCATCAAAAGGGTTACCGCATATGAGGAGGCCAACTGCAGAAGCAAGTAAGTATTTTGGATCAGTAAACAACTGTGGTTCACTGAATTTTATTATAGGACTCATTTTTGTTGAGAATGCATTTGGGTTATGCACTCTCTATCAAGAAATTCTGGGTTCACCTCTGGCTAACAGCAAGATGAGCAGCTGTTGCTAGTCATCTAGACGAGTACTGAATTGTCTACCACGCTATCTGTGCAGGTAGCTATGTGCATCATATTTATTGTTTCAGGCCAGTTGATGAGTTCTTAGTATTTCAAGTCAATATATATGGGGGCATCCAAGATGCCATGAAGCATGGATCTGAACCAATGCTTGTTAATTATGACACAGCAAAACCAATTGTAAACAGTTATAAATGTTTTGGAAGAGAAAGTGACTACTAATCACTGACTTAGGTTCTATCTCAAAGAACAGAATTGCAACTCAACAGAAGATGTTATATTGATAGGTATGTATAGAGGTACATATACCTATGTATTCATAAATGAATTCATATAATATAGCTAGAGCTACAACATTTTACTAACCTGAATAGCTTTCACTACTAATGTATATGTAAAGCATTGCTATTTTTCACACTATCTTGAATGATCTGCTGGTGCTTATTGAGGATACTACAGCTGCCAAGCTCTCACTGAGCCTGAATGTTAGAATATTGGGTACATTTGAATAGAAAGAGAGTTTGGGCCCATGCGGATGAAGGAATCATTAGGACATTTTCTGCAGTTTTGTTATTCAATTCAATGCACTTGCCAACCACCAATGTCCACCATATGCAACTGTAATGCACCCATTGATATTCTCGCACAGCACAACTTCTCCTCTATTGGCCACCTTCTCAATACATGATGTATCTAGTTAAGAGAATTTATTCTTCATTTCAAAATAAATTAATGACAAGGTCTCAGATAGTGTATCATTGGAGTGTCAACTATTGTCCTTACTGTTGTGTGCCTTTCTTGAAGGAAAATCTCTTCCTGTTCATGATCTTTCAATGTTGAGAAATTGCATGTAATATTTTTGGAATTTACTTCTGCAGAGGTGAACAAATTTTGGAGAGTAAAGATTTGTTGATCAGATGAGCACTGCAGGCTTGCCTCTGCAGCTAGATGGTTTACAGTGCCGACTAAACCATCTTATGATCATTTGCAATTTATTATTGTGAAAAAGAATGAGTTGGTATCAATTTCGAAATGATTTTGATCAAAAAATTTACCTGGGAAGATTATTTGCCTACTAGTTAATTGGTGGCAAATAACTTGATTTTATCAATTCTATCAACTGTCTATGAACAAATGCACTGCAACTGTGTTACATGTAACATTCAGAAATAACTGCAAAACTTAGATGATGAGATTTATAACCATTTATAAACACTGGATGCTGCCCTTTTTGTGCCCTTGATGAGTGGTGATTCTCAGAGTAGCTATACTAAGATTCGTTACCTGCTTACACTGGATGCTGACCTTTATTCTGCCCCTGAAGAGTGGTAATTCTCAGAGTAGTTATACTAATGTTCCTTACCTGCAAACACTGGATGCTGACCTTTATTCTGCCCCTGATGAGTGGTAATTCTCAGAGCAGCTATACTAAGATTCCTTACCTGCTAACACTGGATGCTGACCTTAATTCCGCCCCTGAAGAGTGATGATTCTCAGAGTAGCTACACAAAGATTCCTTACCTGCTAACACTGGATGCTGACCTTTATTCTGCCCCTGGTGAGTGGTGATTCTCAGAGCAACTATACTAAGATTCCTTACCTGCTAACACTGGATGCTGACCTTACCGAAATGTTATTCAAAATCATAAATGTGTTCCTGTCATCTTTGTTAGTAGTTACCCGAACACGTTATTCCAGATCTTGTGCAAATTTAACTTATGACCCCACAATTAATTGCTGTATGATCTTCGCGCCTTCAATCGTTCGGAGTTTGAACACTACATTAGTAATTGTTACTCTTGCAGGTGTTCAGCCTGCTAACCTGTGCAAGTGTCAACGCACCGATTGTTCCCAGTTACGGCAGCTCTCTTCAGGATGGGGTACATTTTCTCTGCTAATTAAAGGTTGGCTTCTTTATTGTAGGGTTATGCTGATTCATGCTTCACCTGCTAGCTAGGTAGCTATGGAATTTGGTCGAGGGATGGGTAAGTTGTACAAGGATAGCAAATGGGGATGGATTAATAAACCCATGTAGCAAAAACATTTTCAGGGCTAATGGTAAGATATCCAAGGAGCGTTTAATTTATACGTATAACCGATAGCTTCTGATTAGTATTCATTCACAAAGTTATAGCTCTGAAATACCGAAATAACATTAATACATTTATAAAAATGAACTTGGACGTAGATACAAATATGCTTCCTATGTTGTTAGAATTTTAATATTAGTTATTCAACCACCATAACCGAAGTGCATAATCTGTGGTACTCAATCTGATAGATACTTTCAAAATGTATGTAGCTACTAATATTTCACATTTTTTTAGAAGGTATAACAAATATACATTTAAATTTTATATTACCTAAGTGTAAAAAAAAATACTTATGTTGCATCTCATGAAAATGATTTATGACTAGCTCTATGTAGGTGATCCGATTTTTTTTTTTTTCTTCTTGCCTGTTGTTCTACTTTATTATAGTTTATAGGAGGAAAACATGTCAATGTGGATATAAGTAAAATTATATTAAAAGAGATTAAAGATGTAAGTGAAATCAGTGTTAGCCCCTAAGCAAAATTGTCTGATGTAGTAGATCGTTTATAGCACCTGGCCGTAACACTTGGCTAAAGAAGGATGCGCGGCCATGAAGGGTTGATGTATATATGTAGGGAATGAGGTGTGCAGGCTGTAAAGTGTTGCCCGCACTAAAGTGTGTGATGAGGTTCTGAGACCTGAGTATGGGGGTGGAAAGAGTTTTGATCAAAGATGTGGGGATTGAGACCAGCTGTGGAAAGGTTGAATGCATTATCAAAAAAATGTGATGCATTATCAAAGTATGTGAAATGTTTGAAAAGTATAGCAGGGCGCAGGGGTGACCAGGTTGGATTGAATATTGAATGACGATAAACGAATCAGAACGCATGTGGTGAGTGAGTTTACTGCTGGAGTATGTACCCGCTGAGTTCAGGTGATTCCCGACTAGTGGACAGAATGAATGAAATAGATGACTGATGTAGAAATGAGTGCATTGGGACTCCGAAAGGGAAGCCCGACATTTGTTTGGATTGGAGTTGCTCTGGATGACGGAAATATATTACTGGGAAGGAAACAAGAGATTTGCCTAATAGAGTATAACCGTGAATAAATATTAGAAGTTATTTATATTGTGTGATGCAAGAAACGTTTTCAATCGTGGTTTGTCGGTTGACCATAGGTGGCGTGTGGAATCTCCGAGCTTGTATGCGTAACCAATGTTGATTTGTCATTCCTTTTAAGGTTTTTGTTCAGCCATCCTGCCACTGTAACCTCCGGTCTAAATTACAATTGAATTGAACAGTGTCGTTCATGACCAAGCTCCATTTTTCAAACAAAAATGTTGCGTGTATGGTGGTAATGCAAGAAACATAACGATGTACTATGTTCTAAAATAGATGACTTCCCGCAGAGCGTGCATCAGAGAAGGCTCCTTCAGCAGATGAATGCAGCGTTTCGGCGCCTAAAGCTGCTGTCAGTGCTATGAGACGGCCGTCTGCGTCACAAGGCTGTGTGCTGCCGGCACCTTCGTCTTTTGGCAGTGCAGATGGACGGGGCTCAACGGCATCCTTGTCTTCTGACTGCGAGGCACCGCAAGGCTCATGGGAGCTACACTGCACCCACCGTTTATTAGACAATCCATGAATGAGCTGCACTAGTGTTCCCCTATGGAATGTTAATTCACACAAAGATCTTGAAAATGTAACAATTGCCAGAAAAAAATTACGTCATTGATTTTCTTCTAGAACAAATAGAAGCTCTGAAACGTGAAAACACGTGGCTCATTACGAAAAAATAAAATAAACGATAGAGAAGAACTTGAATTGCTGAAAGCCAAAAATTAAGCGTTGAAAATTGAAAATGTGTCTCTTATGATTAACATTAGCGATCTAAAGAATTGCAGAAATCGTTTGATTAAACTTGTCAAGTCGTTAAATGTAAAAATCAAAACAGCGATAGATTTGTTTCAAAATTCTACGAAATTTTATCGCCCTATTTCTCTGGCATTCAAATTACTGAAATAATTTATGAGGGAAAGGGTACAATTGCAAGTTGGAATGATGTGGATATTTCTAGTGCATTGTCACTCCGAGCAGTGAGCAGGAAAGCTTATAGGTACATACGGCAGGTATGGAAGCTTCCTTTGCCCTCAAATTCTACACTTAATTCATAGATTCAAAAAATTAATGTTAAACTTAGACTCTTGAGAGCTCCTCTGCAAATAATGACAGCGAAAGCTGAAAATATGACTGAGTGTGAAAGGGCATGCATTATGTCGTTTGACGAGATATCGGTGTCACTAGCGTGCGTACATATTATTCTTGAAGTTCTAATTGATTGGAGGCAAGGATTCGTTCCGTCTGGGTCTTACCTGAATAAATGAAGTGTTCTGTGGTCGACCTGGACCGCGTGGCGGTCTAGGTCGTGTTTTGTTACTGGCGGAGCTGACTTTGTCCATGTAGCCGTAAGCCTTGTACCAGTCCCAACAATACTACCTGTACGCACTAGCGTGGGTACATATTACTCTTGAAGTTCTAAATGATTGGGAGCGGAGGTCCGTTTCATCTAATCGTTATTCTTTTGCACATTAGCGTGCGTCTGACATTGCTAAAACATGCAACTTTTCTAACTTTAAACGCGTTATTCTTTTTCTCGCACACTGAGACGTGCGAGCCTACTGGAATCCATGATCATCAACCCTACGAGGGAGCCTATCATGACTCGCGTTGAGGCTCTGGTGGAACTGAGGGTCAAATCAAATTCAAATTCGGTGACTAAGTGGGTAGGTGATGTTGATTTTACTCTGAATGTGTAGGTGTTTGAAGTCATGCCATGACACTGTTCGTGGAGATCACAATGCGGGGCGAGGCGAGTGGAGACGAGTTGGCGGGGACGACGACGAGTCAAGACTGGTTGAGACCAGGTGACAGGGAGCCCGGGTACTTGGGGATTCGCGGGACCCGAGTGATTCTGGGGACCCGAAGGACTTAGGGGTACCCACCTGGACTCTTCTGGGTCCAGGGTATAAAAAATAACATTTGTACGATTAGGTGTACCATTAGTGCACATGGTCCTTAAACTTGCCAAAAACTGTGGTTAAAGGTGCACTAGAGTTTGAAACTTTCACCATTTCGTTTTGCTAGGTTATGAACTGCATATTTCAACAGCTGAATGCGACCGCTGATCCAAGTGATTGAACGATCATGTGAATGAGATAAATGTATTATTGTTAGAAAGTCAAAGTATTGTATACCAACAATCACCTTTTCCATGGAAATAAACCAGCTCGGAGAGTTGGCTTCGAGTATTCGTAGTACTGAAACGCTTTCACACAAGCAGAATGACAGAATAATCTTATTCTAAACGTTAGTCATTCGTCGCATTTCTTCAGATGGTGATCACTAATACGCTCGGGAAAACCTATACAAGTATTTTTGACGCTTTAAATGACTGGCACGTTATTAAATGGATCCTATTCCACTGATATAAACTGTGAACAGAATTTCGATAACGCAAAATTTAGTGCATCATTGAAGCTTTCGTTCAAATTAAACTGTTGAAATTAGTCCTCTTGTGTACTTTTTGTAAATAATATTTCAACAAAATAGCAATGCCCAATGTAATTTCATCCCTTGTGTTTTGAGTTGAAGGCTTTGTTGCATTAGTCGTTCCATTGATGAAATATTTGTTAGATACGAACCATAAACAATTATAATTACAATTTTGGTTCTGACACTTTCCTTTACACATGTATTTCTTAGAAATAAATTAGATTCAGTCTCAATTTGCGGACAACATTGTGATATTTCTGGAGATGACCTACTTCTCGATGAAGTATACAATTTAGAACTGAACGCAGCGCAACTCAGAGCAGGAATTTGTCGTGTCATGGACGCTCGTTCGCCCACACAAATCACATTATGTCCGTTTTCTCCTGCCGCTGTAAATATAAATATTTGCACCAACTCTGTCTATCGTTGAAAACGGCTTTCGAATGATTCTAACAATAATTGCGCATATTCTTATAAAAATCGGTAATTGCAAAATGATTTCATACTGGGAATACCCCTGATCTCCAAAGATTTACAATTATCTCCGATGTACAAAAAGTTAAACATCAAAGTGGTTACCCAAGAATCACAAACGAAAAGTAAACAAAGTTTCAGCTTGTCGTTTCACCAATTTGAAAAAGAACAGTATGTTTACCTTTATAAACTACTTTGTTCTGATCAATTAGTTTGTGTTTGCTCAAAAACTGTGACCAATACATAATAATGAAGATTTCTTCTTCAAGATGATGGCTTACTCAAGTATATAGAATAAAAAAAACTACTTGAAAATTCAGAAATGTTGAGCTTAAAATGACTAGCCTGGACATGCCAATATTAGCTGTATGGCTCCAATGACGTCACAGGCAGATAGGGCGGGGCCATGACGTCAGACCACATGATTCTGACGTCACGTCATAAATTATTCGGTTTACCCGTTGGTGTTAGTGTACCCTGGGCTCAGTGTCCATACTTGAGTATCTCAAGTACAGTTTATATTCATCCGCAAATGTCTCAAACATGCATAGAAGACGACTCGAGATGTGATTGATATAATTTCAAGAACAGTAGCGGGCCAAGGACAGAGCCCAGAGGTACACCACTTGTCACATCAACTGGGCTGCTCATGCACCGATTGTTCCCAGTTGCGGCAGCTCTCTTCAGGATGGGGTACATTTTCTCTTCTAATTAAAGGTTGGCTTCTTTATTGTAGGGTTATGCTGATTCATGCTTCACCTGCTAGCTAGGTAGCTATGGAATTTGGTCGAGGGATGGGTAAGTTGTACAAGGATAGCAAATGGGGATGGATTAATAAACCCATGTAGCAAAAACATTTTCAGGGCTAATGGTAAGATATCCAAGGAGCGTTTAATTTATATGTATAACCGATAGCTTCTGATTAATATTCATTCACAAAGTTATAGCTCTGAAATACCGAAATAACATTAATACATTTATAAAAATGAACTTGGACGTAGATACAAATATGCTTCCCATGTTTTAAGGATTTTAATATTAGTTATTCAACCACCATAACCGAAATGCATAATCTGTGGTACTCAATCTGATAGATACTTTCGAAATGTATGTAGCTACTAATATTTCACATTTTTTGAGTAGGTATAACAAATATACATTGAAATTTTATATTACCCATTTGTAAAAAAAATACTTATGTTGCATCTCATGAAAATGATTTATGACTAGCTGTATGTAGGTGATCCGAACAAGTTTTATTTATTTTCTTCTTGCCTGTTGTTCTACTTTATTATAGTTTATAGGAGGAGAACATGTCAATGTGGATATAAGTGAAATTATATTAAAAGAGATTAGTGATGTAAGTGAAATCAGTGTTAGCCCCTAAGCAAAATTGTCTGATGTAGTAGATTGTTTATAGCACCTGGCCGCAACACTTGGCTAAGGAAGGATGCGCGGCCATGAAGGGTTGAGGTATATATGTAGGGAATGAGGTGTGCAGGCTGTAAAGTGTTGCCCGTACTAAAGTGTGTGATGAGGTTCTGAGACCTGAGTATGGGGTGGAAAGAGGTTTGATCAAAGATGTGGGGATTGAGACCAGCTGTGGAAAGGTGGAATGCATTATCAAAAAATGTGATGCATTATCAAAGTATGTGAAATGTTTGAAAAGTATGGCAGGGCGCAGGGGTGACCAGGTTGGATTGAATATTGAATGACGATAAACGAATCAGAATGCATGTGGTGAGTGAGTTTACTGCTGGAGTTTGTACCCGCTGAGTTGAGGTGATTCCCGACTAGTGGACAGAATGAATGAAA
This sequence comes from Gammarus roeselii, assembly GCA_016164225.1. Taxonomy (NCBI): domain Eukaryota; kingdom Metazoa; phylum Arthropoda; class Malacostraca; order Amphipoda; family Gammaridae; genus Gammarus; species Gammarus roeselii. Next base: position 7,431 of record SDVV010003609.1, on the reverse strand, counting down.
TAGATGACTGATGTAGAAATGAGTGCATTGGGACTCCGAAAGGGAAGCCCGACATTGGTTTGGATTGGAGTTGCGCTGGATGACGGAAATATATTACTGGGGAGGAAACAAGAGATTTGCCTAATAGAGTATAATCGTGAATAAATTTTAGAAGTTATTTATATTGTGTGATGCAAAAAACGTTTTCGATCATGGTTTGTCGGTTGACCATAGGTGGCGTGTGGAATCTCCGAGCTTGTATGCGTAACCGATGTTGATTTGTCATGCCTTTTCAGGTTTTTGTTCAACCATCCTGCCACTGTAACCTCCGGTCTAAATTACAATTGAATTGAATAGTGTTGTTCATGACCAAGGTCCATTTTTCAAACAAAAATGTTACGTGTATGGTGGTAATACAAGAAACATAACGATGTGCAATGTTCTAAAATAAGTGACTTTCCGCAGAGCGTGCATCAGAGAAGGCTCCTTCAGCAGATGAATGCAGCGTTTCGGCCCCTAAAGCTGCTGTCAGTGCTATGAGACGGCCGTTTGTGTCACAAGGCTGTGTGCTGCCAGCACCTTCGTCTTTTGGCAATGCAGATGGACGGGGCTCAACGGCATCCTTGTCTTCTGACTGCGAGGCACCGCAAGGCTCATGGGAGCTACACTGCACCCACCGTTTATTAGACAATCCATGAATGAGCTGCACTAGTGTTCCCCTATGGAATGTTAATTCACACAAAGATCTTGAAAATGTAACAATTGCCAGAAAAAATTACGTCATTGATTTTCTTCTAGAACAAATAGAAGCTCTGAAACGTGAAAACACGTGGCTCATTACGAAAAGATAAGATGAACGATAGAGAAGAACTTGAATTGCTGAAAGCCAAAAATTAGGCATTAAAAATTGAAAATGTGTCTCTTATGATTAACATTAGCGATCTGAAGAATCGTAGAAATCGTTTGATTAAACTTGTCAAGTCGTTAAATGTAAAAATCAAAACAGCGATAGATTTGTTCCAAAATTCTACGAAATTTTATCGCCCTATTTCTCTGGCATTCTAATTACTGAAATAATTTATGAGAGAAAGGGTACAACTGCAAGTTGGAGTGATGTGGATATTTCTAGTGCATTGTCACTCCGAGCAGTGAGCAGGAAAGCTTATAGGTACATACGGCAGGTATGGTAGCTTCCTTTGCCCTCAAATTCTACACTTAATTCATAGATTCAAAAAAATAATGTTAAACTTAGACTCCTGAGAGCTCCTCTGCAAATAATGGCAGCGAAAGCTGAAAATATGACTGAGTGTGAAAGGGCATGCATTATGTCGTTTGACGAGATGTCGGTGTCACTAGCGTGCGTACATATTATTCTTGAAGTTCTAATTGATTGGAGGCAAGGATTCGTTCCGTCTGGGTCTTACCTGAATAAATGAAGTGTTCTGTGGTCGACGTGGACCGCGTGGCGGTCTAGGTCGTGTTTTGTTGCTGGCGGAGCTGACTTTGTCCATGTAGCCGTAAGCCTTGTACCAGTCCCAACGATACTACCTGTACGCACTAGCGTGCGTACATATTACTCTTGAAGTTCTAAATGATTGGGAGCGGAGGTCCGTTTCATCTAATCGTTATTCTTTTGCGCATTAGCGTGCGTCTGACATTGCTAAAACATGCAATTTTTCTAACTTTAAACGCGTTGTTCTTTTTCTCGCACACTGAGGCGTGCGAGCCTACTGGAATCCATGATCATCAACCCTACGAGGGAGCCTATCATGACTCGCGTTGAGGCTCTGGTGGAACTGAGGATCAAATCAAATTCAAATTCGGTGACTAAGTGGGAAGGTGATGTTGATTTTACTCTGAATGTGTATGTGTTTGAAGTCATGCCATGACACTTCGTTGAGATCACAATGCGGGGCGAGGCGAGTGGAGACGAGTTGGCGGGGACGACGACGAGTCGAGACTGGTTGAGACCAGGTGACAGGGAGCCCGGGTACTTTGGGATTCGCGGGACCCGAGTGATTCTGGGGACCCGAAGGACTTAGGGGTACCCACCTGGACTCTTTTGGGTCCAGGTTATGAAAAATAACATTTGTACGATTAGGTGTACCATTAGTGCACATGGTCCTTAAACTTGCCAAAAACTGTGGTTAAAGGTGCACTAGAGTTTGAAACTTTCACCATTTCGTTTTGCTAGGTTATAAACTGCCTATTTCAACATCTGAATGCGACCGCTGATCCAAGTGATTGAACGATCATGTGAACGAGATAAATGTATTTATTGTTAGAAAGCCAAAGTATTGTATACCAACAATCACCTTTTCCATGGAAGTAAACCAGCTCGGAGAGTTGGCTTCGAGTATTCGTAGTACTAAAACGCTTTCACACAAGCAGAATGACAGAATAATCTGACTCTAAACGTTAGTCATTCGTCGTATTTCTTCAGATGGTGATCACTAATACGCTCGGGAAAACCTATAAAAGTATTTTTGACGCTTTAAATGACTGCCACGTTATTAAATGGATCTTATTCCACTGATATAAATTGTGAACAGAATTTCGATATCGCAAAATTTAGTGCACCATTGAAGCTTTTGTTCAAATTAAACTGTTGACATTAGTCCTCTTGTGTACTTTTTGTAAATAATATTTCAACTAAATAGCAATGCCCATTGTAATTTCATCCCTTGTGTTTTGAGTTGAAGGCTATGTTGCATTAGTCGTTCCATTGATGAAATATTTGTTAGATACGAACCATAAACAATTATAATTACAATTTGAATTCATACACTTTCCTTTACACATGTATTTCTATGAGATAAATTAGTTTCAGGCTCAATTTGCGGACAACATTGTGATATTTCTGGAGATGACCTACTTCTCAATGAAGTATACAATTTAGAACTGAACGCAGCGCAACTCTAAGCAGGAATTTGTCGTGTCATGGACGCTCGTTCGCCCATACAATCACATTATATCCGTTTTCTCCTGCCGCTATACATATAAATATGTGCGCCAACTCTGTCTATCGTTGAAAAACGGCTTTCGAATGATTCTAACAATAATTGCGCATATTCTTATAAAAATCGGTAATTGCAAAATGATTTCATACTGGAAATACCCCTGATCTCCAAAGATTTACAATTATCTCCGATGTACAAAAAGTTAAACATCAAAGTGTTTACCCAAGAATCACAAACGAAAAGTAAACAAAGTTTCAGCTTGTCGTTTCACCAATTTGATAAAGAACAGTATTTTTACCTTTATAAACTACTTTGTTCTGATCAATTAGTTTGTGTTTGCTCAAAAACTGTGACCAATGCATAATATTGAAGATCTCTTCTTCAAGATGATGGCTTACTCAAGTATATAGAATAAAAAAACTACTTGAAAATTCAGAAATGTTGAGCTTAAAATGACTAGCCTGGATATGCCAATATTAGCTGTATGACTCCAATGACGTCACGGGCAGATAGGGCGGGGCCATGACGTCAGACCACGTGATTCTGACGTCACGTCATCAATTATTCGGTTTACCCGTTGGTGTTAGTGTACCCTGGGCTCAGTGTCCTTACTTGAGTATCTCAAGTACAGTTTATATTCATCCGCAAATGCCTCAAACATGCATAGAAGACGACTCGAGATGTGATTGATATAAATCAAGAACAGTAGCGGGCCAAGGACAGAGCCCTGAGGTACACCACTTGTCACATCAACTGGGCTGCTCATGCTGCCACTCACATGAACACACATCACTCTGCCAGACAGAAATGCCGCAATCCAGGCCAGCAATGAAGTGCAAACACCCAAGGACTCTAGCTTAGACAGAAGCACACCATGACTCACCAAATCGAATGCTATAGAAAAGTCAAGCATTATGACATACACAGCATATCCCTCATCAATCCACCTTCCTCTCTTCATTTTTTCCCTTACATTAGCATGAAACAGCTTACGGTTATCAGGTCTGTTCAGTAATTTAAACTCGTACTTCATCGGGACTCGATGGAAAAAATTCTTAAAATTCAATTCAGTTCAACATATATGTGTAGCCTCTCAAGAGCATTTGCGGAATTGCGGCCCTCTGCTCTACTGACCCGCTTGTAGTCATGCCATGCCTCCAATCTCTCTTGGGCTAGGGCAGTTCGAGCCCTGACAGCCCATGGAGGGCCAGAACAAACAGGCGTGAGGGGTATGAACTTCTTAATGAGGGACATCAAAATTGACTTCAGAAACAAGAAATCTTCATACACGGAAGAGTAGCTGGCTAACTACAGTAGCATCGAGTGGGGTGAATCACCCCACTGGATGCTACTGGGCTGATTATTACACACAAAATAGTGTAGCTACTACCATATCATAGCTGGTAATTTGTAGCATAAGTTTTTGCAAAACATCCAGCAATACTACATTTTTTCAGACTTGTTCCAGTAGTTAGTTTATGGAAAATTGTAAATGTTCATTGAATTAGTAGTATCACTTGTATGATTATTATTAAATTAAAAACGGTATATGAATGTATTTTCTCGCTGCAATATTGAATAGATTTTTTTTGCTGCTTGTTAGTTACAGGGACTGACCATACCCCGGATCCGGATCAGGACTCAGACCCGGATCCAGATGACTATTACTCGGATCCGGATTTGTCTCGGACCTGGATCCTATCGGACTCTCGGACCGCTCATACCATATCTACCACTGCTCGGATCGGCCCTAACTTGCTCGAATCGGCCTTACCGCTGCTTGGATCGACCCTTACCTGCTTGGATCGCCTTTATCATGCTCATATTTACTCGATTCGGCCCTACCACTGCTCGGATCGCCCCTGACCAGTTCGGATCGCTTATAACAGTGCTCGGATCATCAATAACTTTCTTGGATTGGCCCTACCACTGCTCGAATTGACCCTAACATGCGTGAATTGTCTTCATCAGTGCTCATATTTCTTTGGATCGCTCCTGCCACTGCTCGGATCGCCCCTGCCCTGCTCGGATCGCACATACCAGTACTTGGATAGTTTCTAACTTGCTTGGGACTGCCCTACCACTTCTCGGGTCAGTCCTTCCTTTGCTTGGATTGACCCTAACTTCCTCGGATCGGCTTTATCAGTGCTCATATTTCTCAGCTTTATCAGTGCTCATATTTCACTGCTTGAATCGCCCCTGGTCTGCTCAGATCGCTCTTAACAGAACTCGAATCGTCCCTAACTTGCTGGTATCGGCCCTACTACTGCTCGGACTGACCCCAATTTGCACGGATCGCCTTTAACAGTGCTCATATTTACTCGGATCGACCCTACCCCTGCTCGGATTGCCCTTGACCTGCTCGGATTACTCATACCAGTACTCGGATTGTCCCTAACCTGCTCGGATTGCCCTACCACTGCTCGGATCGGTCCTACCAGTGCTAGGATCGATCCTAACTTGCCCGGATCGCTTTTATCAGTGCTCATATTTACTCGGAGCGACCCAACCACTGCTCGGATCACCCCTGACCTGTTTGGATCGCTCATGTCAGTACTCGGATCAACCCTAATATGCTCGGATCGGCCCTACCACTGCTCGGATCGCCCCTAACTTTCTCGGATCACCTTTATCAGTGTTCATGTTTACTTGGATTGGCCCTACCACTGCTCGGATCGCCCCTGACCTGCTCGGATCGCTCATACCAGTACTTGGATTGTCCCTAACTAGCTCGGATCGCCCATACCACTGCTCGGATCGGCTCTACCACTGCTCGGTTCGACCCTAACTTGCTCGGATCGGCTTTATCAGAGCTCATATTTCTTTGGATCGGCCCTACCACTGCTTGGATCGCTCCTAACCTGCTCGGATTGCACATACCAGAACGCGGATCGTCCCTAACTTGCTTGGTTCGGCCCGACCACTGCTCGGATCGACCCTAACTTGCTCGAATTGCCTTTATCAGTGCTCATATATACTCGGGTCGTCCCTACCACTGCTCGGATCGCCCATGATCTGCCCCGATCGCTCATACCAGTACTCGGATCGTACCTAACTTGCTCGGATCGGCCCTACCACTGCTCGGATCGACCCTAACCTGCTTGGATAGCCTTTATCAGTGCTCATATTTCTTTGGATCGGTCCTGCCACTGCTCGCATTGACTTTAACTTGGTCGGATCGCCTGCATCAGTGCTCGGATCGCCACATACTTGGTCAAATCACCTATACACATATTCAGATCGTCCTATATATATACTCGAATCGGCCCTAAAACTGCTCGAAATGGCCCTATAAATGCTCGGATCGCCCCTGACCTGCTCCGATCGCTATTAGAATATCGCAGAAGTAGCTATATTCACAGCGAAAACGAGTTTGGTGAACAATTATAGAAATGGCTTAATTAGCAGCAGGTGGAGGTTGGGCGGAGTAACTGATAAGGCGGTTGAACTCAATGATAAGGCGGCGTGGGACGGGCTGGGGCAAACGGACGAACGTACAGCTTTCGGATTATTCCCATGATATATATAAATAGTATGTTTACATATAAATATATATAGGTTGCCTTGGTGCAGTTTCAATTGCAGGGTATTTATTGCATACTCGTTGTAGGACATGAAACGTTTCACTACAATTCATTGCAGGACATGAGGCGTTTTATTGCAATTCATTGCTAGGCCTTTAAGTGTAGTGGGATAATAACAGAAACAAACATATAAGATAATTTTTATTGATAAGAAATTAACATAGGTTTCTACATCTAAACATTCGTGTTACCAGTACCTTTTACATGGATCCCTAGACTGCGTCTTGTCTCTTCTCACTCCCTGTTTCATTTCTTTTCACCTACACTGCTGCTCCGTACGATTCATTCCTTGATCACATGCTTTCAACTTGATCCAAACAGTGTTGTAATAATCAATTTGCATTTCGTGTATTGTGTATCAATTTCGAAGTAATTTCTGCGATTGTATTATTTATAACTGTATCTATGATATTCGCACTGGTTTTTATTTGTTCGTTTTATATGCTGTCACATTAGGACCGGATTTTACATCACACCTGATTTGTTTTCATTAATATATGAGCTCATTTTTTGATCGACTAAATAGGAAATGATCAGCATTAAAATAAGAAGAGTTAGGATGTAAATCCCTAGACGGTTCTCGAAAAAACGTGATATCTACATGCCCGCTCATAAAGCTAAGCTATATATCTATGCAGATTCAGTAGGAAATTTTTCATTATTTTGACATAATTCATACATTGAGATTTATTATCCAACATTTCTCATAGGCATGATGTTCCCAAGCCAGGCGACTCTCCCTGCAGCCCTGATCCAATACGTTAAGATGGTGGTCATGGGCAAGAGACTAGCGCTGGTCGGGCCGTTATCTATCGATAAGCTACTGCCTCACGGTCTGAACATGACATCTTATCAGTTCCTTCTGTGACTCAGTGAGGTACGGTTCTGCGACTGTTCGTTTTTTACAG
>SDVV010003608.1:0-21160 GCA_016164225.1 Gammarus roeselii | reverse complement strand
CGTTCCTTTCATCAGCGATTTATTTCCCCTCGTTTTCGGAAGAAATAACTGCTCTACTATTAGTACACTTAATTAAATGAAACTAACCCGATCAATGTGTTCCTGAAGAAAACAATCAAAGTGAGGGAGTCAAACAGGCGTACCCAGAGTTTTAGAATACTTTTGTTTTGAAGTTTTTACATCCATTATCGTTTCCCCTACTTGAAGTCATTCAAACTGACTTCGATATTGCACATTGGTCGGTGTGACACGTGAAATGTGGGCTAGTTTTGTAAAAGTCCTCGGAAGGTGCTATTCATTCAGTAACTAATTCTTGTTCAATGCTTGATTACTTCCACATTTTAAAGTTATGCAAACAATAAAAATTGTTCGACAATTTTTGAATCTGTTCAGCTGAAATAGTTCAGCCTGATGAGAATGTACGTTGTCTGCCATAGTGATATTAATGTGTAATGAGCTGTTGGGATCCCACACCAACCACGAAAAACTTAACGAGTGGAATCAGGAGCTTCCATTGATGAATTCAAGACCTAAGTTATCAATCGACTAAGATCAGCCAGTTTAATATTGGATATAGCGTAAATGTATTGCTTGTTTTCAGTTAAAGCAATACATTCAAATGCTAAACTTGAGTGAGAAAAATTGACAAACATTATTTGAAAGATTTCGGTCTTCCACGGTCATAGAATTTATAGCTGTGATAAGATACAGAACTAAAAATCATTTCATGGTTTATGAGACGACATAAAACAGTGCGTTGAAGAACCAACCAGAGGAGTCAACATCTTGGACCTCGTTCTATCGACTGACGATCAAATGGTAGAGCTGGTAACAGATAAAGAAAGAAATGGTGATCAACGTATCATTGAATTAAAAATAGGTGATCACCAAACCATTGAATTTCAAATAGGTGATCACAATACCATTGAATTCCAAATAGGTGATCGCAATACCATTGAATCCCAAATAGGTGATCACCAAACCATTGAATTTCAAATAGGGGATCACAATACCATTGAATCCCAAATAGGTGATCACCATACCATTGAATTTCAAATAAGTGATCACCATACCATTAATATCAAGACACACCAAACCGAACAATACGAGAATCAGCAAGTAAATAACTGCAATTTTAGAAGAGCGAATGTTGATAGCTTGAGGGACGAAATCACAAACATAGAATGCTGTGCGTATTGTCGAGATAGGGTGGTGCAATCAAGCAAGCTGTGTATACCAGAGAGGTAAGTACAAACAAACAATCCCTCATGGCTGAATAATGAAGTTCAGGAGAAATTGCTCGCCGCCAGACAAACTAATCCGACCCGTGAGTCGGAACAATCGCATATGCAGGCTGGTAGGAGATTGACGAGAGTGTCCAGAAACGCTAAGAGAAAAAGGGAAAAAACGTTGCTAAAGCTGCAAAGGGCAACCCCAAAGGTTTCTATTTGTATGTTAACGATAGACTTGTTGTACATGATAGCGTTGACCCTGTACGAAATAATGCAGGTGATCTAAAATCATCCGATGCCGACATGTCTATGATACTTAGTAAGTCGAACTGCCAGGAGAAGAGTAACCTTTGAAAAATATTCACCTCCTTGCTGGCGAAGCGGAGGAACAACTCAACAAACGAAATATTTACAAATCAACAGGACCAGATGGCCTGCATACGAGAATAATACGGAACCTCTACGAAATCATTAGTGGCCATTAGCAAAAGTCTTTACCAGGTATATGACTACTGGGATTATTCCACAAGATTGGATAACAGCAACCATCACAGCCATATTAAGGAAGGGTAGTAGGCAAAAACCATGAAACTATAGACCCTTTCGGCTTAAATCTGTAACTGGTAAAACCTAGGAAAGATTGATCAAAACTAGTAAAAAATGTCACCTCGACAGAAACGACCTCATCAAGGAAATCCTCACGGCTTCAAAAGCAAACTTGGCGGCCTGTCCCCACTCCTGGATTCTTTCAATAAGGTCAACCAGATATGCGATGAAACCAAGGCTTTCGATTTTATTCATCTTGACTTTCAAACAACATGCGTTTGATGAGGTCCATCATGAAAGCCTGCTTCGAAACTGGCTCACGGGACGCAAGAATCGGGTTTGTGTCGGACAAGGAAAAAGTGAGAGGGCTATGACAACATGAGGAGTACCCCAGGGCAATATTACGGGCACATTCTCTTAATAATCTACACATTACCTCGACCCTGACATCGTCAGCAAGTTATCAAAATTTGACGATGACACCAAACTCAGCCAAGATGCGGACTGTGACCATGATCACATTACTGTTCAACGGAATGTTAATAAACTAGTGGACTGGTCTGATAAGTGGCAAATGAACTTTAATATCGAAAAATGCACTATTGTGCACATCGGACCACAAAATAGGAATTTTGCCGACATGGTGGCAGACCAGCATATGACAACGAGACCTTGGAATATTAATCACCAAAGACCTCAAATGGAAAAATTAAGTGGAAGCTAGTTACAAGAAAGGCAATAGAGTTCTGGGCTTCAAATCCTGAAACTTCCTCTACAAGTCCAGTGACATCGTGCTTCCATTAAATATTTCACTCGTCAGGCCTCAAATTGAATTTGCAGTACAATTTTGATCACCTCGCCTAAAAGGTGATACAACCGAAATGAAACGTGTTCAGCACCGAGCAACAAAAATTATGCAGGAACTGAAAAATAAGACATATCCGCAAAGACTTCACGAACTTAAACTGAAATCACTTGAAAGAAGACGACTTTGAGATCACAAAATAAAAGCCTTGAAATATCTAAACAGGTTTACTGTAGCTAGCCGTGCATGAGGGCCTCTTTGAATGAGGCTATAACCTCAAGGAGCACAAATAATAAACAACACCTGTAGCTAAAACTATTCAGAGCTTCAATGGCCAAGAACTTTTTCCCAATCACGATACCAAAAATTTGGAACTGTTGACCACATGATGTGGTTAATAGTTACAACGCAAACACCATTAAAAACCGCATCGACAGACACTGGAGACTAATCCACCCCCTTACTAAGGAAATAACACGTTAGGACTACGCTAGGTGGAGACAACCTCTGTTTCTGTTGGAGCCTTCAGCATCCGGCAGCCTATGAACGATGGGCACCTCAGCTAGGCTGTGCTAGTTGTATTGCATATTTCATTTGGAATATTGCTAGAATTGACTCTTCAGTCCGCTCCTCTTCCTATTACTAGTACAACATTTATGCTACGACATTTGACCAGAATCTGCGACCATTGAGCAGCATGAGCAGTGTAACTTTTCTGTAAAGGATTTTTTGTTACCTCCGAGCGCCTCGAAGGGATGCGGAGGAGACATTAAACATCATAAGCAATCACCAAGGTCTTTTTCAATCCCCAATCCTACCAGATACTTGAGGATTGATTGTTTCGTTCCTGCTTACTTTAAAGATTTAATTGTCTGGTGCTTACTTTCTACATTTATTCATGTTACGCGAGTTTGATAGCTCATCATGCGCAGATTCTATACACAAACTAGACAATTTCAAGTTAGTGATTCATGTTTGTACACGAAACAAATACAATTCCATTATTGTGCAGCAGCCAATATATATGCCAAGGAGGTTATATGACTGTCCCGAACACACGTGGCCGCTGCGTCCCATGAGCCTTCGCAATCACCGTACAAACACACGAAACTGTTTGCACTCAACATTACCACGACTCCGCTTGTTTGGGATTGAGATCTCAGGCGCGAGGCGTTGAATATTGAGCGGCAGAAAACTAGGGATACGGTCGCCTACTCAATACAGCTTGATTATTTACAATGAGTTGCTGTACACGTCATCGAAAAAAATAATTTAAGTGGACATCTCCGCTATTCACCGAGTTCTATAAGTCAGATAATCATAAGTATTACTGTGATGATGGTCATTTAAAGACACATTTATTCAACAAATTTTAGTAGTGTAAACACACAGTTCATTAGCATGCGATAGAGTCCTCATTACAGAGGGATTTTCCTATTTTGAACTGTAATTCACACAAATATTTCCACCCCTTGAATTTTGTTTTCTAGTCGTTCATAATTGCTCATGAACAAAAGTAATCTGATTTCCAACATAAAAATCAACTATCTTCTTGTGAATAGCATATTTTTTATGTTCCTCACTACAAGACCTTAATAAATTTGTAATTCGACTCACGTATCCGAGTTAGTGGCTTAGACAGTACCCTAGCTTGATACGCAAAGGCAGAACTTTGATGTGGTTGACGGGTGCGTTTGTCAGTGGTGCGACTTGAGCCCAAAGTTTGGTTGTTTACTGTTTGGCTGCCCAGCGCATATGCAGAGTTAGCTTCCGTTCTGAGTTCATTTGAGAATTTTCATCTTCAAACTAAGTGTGCAAATCTGGAATTGTTTTATTAGTTATTGATTTATTTTCCCGGTCAGTAGAGCGTAATAAAGATTTTACTCAATATCAGTTAATTTAATCCAGCACTGTTCGCCGTCCCAATGCTTTCCTTCTCAAACGCAAAATATCTAATGGTATACATTAAATTCGATTTTTCTTTTGATGAAGACCATTCTGTACAACAATTTTTGAACATATTTTTGTGTGCTACTTGAGTACTATGAAGTATTTTTAATTTAAGAAATATCATTCTGCTCGGCCAATTTGTTTCAGACCCCTTGCCACGCAGTGCTAACCTGGTAATTTAGTTGCAAAGCTGTAGTTTAATTACTGAACTTTGCTGTATTAATTCGTGAAACGACGGCATTTGGTGGAAGTAAAAATCATTTATTTTTCCCTCTTAATGCTGGTGAATCTGGACAATCCCAGCTGCATATTGTTTATATTTCAAATACTTTGGCGGAATGTTGGTGAATGGGGAAAAAAAAATTAATTACATAAATTATTACTGTATCTCCCATGATATGCGCCTTTTAATACTCAGGTAACAGTTCACCCCAGCGAAAACTTTTTACATTTTTCGGGTGTACCCACAAACTACTCGTCAGGGTGTCCTCTCAACGAGACGCCGTAGACGCCATCACTTGGATCTTGAATGTTATTACCAAATAGCACTGAATGTCAATACGGACTGACATGAGCATTTGGAACGAGCGAAATGAAAAATTAGCATTTTCCAATGCAATCTAGTATACGATATTCGTAACTATTAATGCATAACATTTGCTAATAAAAATGTTTCGAAAATTTAAATGAAAAAATAGCTTTTAACATTTGTCGTCATAAATGCTGAACAATTTTTGATGAACTGAGATGCTGAACAACCATTCGTACATATGCTTGACTATCTTTGTCATGATCAGTCCAACCCTGACAATGTCATAAGTCACTTAGCAAAAACGACAGACGAACCCCAATGCCGTACTACATTGTTCAAATGGAGATAAAAAATATGGAAACTTCAAGGTTCAGATCAATATTAATTTAAATTACATCATTATTAGTTGTTTCTGTAAGTGCTTGTTCAAATCTCGAGGGCAATTCTTGAAATTTATTTCTGAAAGGATCAGCAGCACGAACGAGTTGGTCAAGCTGACATGCCACGCGATGAATATCTCAAAAAAATCTTTCTGAAATTCAAAGCATTTAACCGTGATATTTCAATGATATTTCGGGCGACGGTGAGGACTTAATATATTATTTGACAGACATAGTTTATTACTGCCTAATGTAACATAAACTCTGAAAATAATCCACGATTCTTGTCATTTAAGTGTAAGAACTCAGAGCAGAAGGTGCAAGCATAATCGCCAGCTCTTGGCCATGTATACTTGCCATGATAAAATAGCAGGTTAACAGACAATTCTTCAATAAAAGCTTACGGCAGTTGAGATCTTGTAGCATATCTACAAAGCTTTACAGGTTGTAGCATCGCAAGAGATAATTAGTTAGGCTAGGAATCTGATCATGATTAGGAAAAAATAGTTAAATATCTTGAAATAAAATCGACGTCTTTCTCTCGTATTATTTGTTCATCTTTATTCCTTGCTGAGTCAAACAATTTAAGATCAATGAACAGTATTCTGATGATACCATGACCATGTGAGTTACATATAATAGGCGGACAGACGTACGGATGCAATAACGACCGAAGAACTTGTGGGTTTCTTTGACCAAAAGCTAATTTTGTAGCGCTATTTCCTTCATGCTGGCATCATTGGAAGTAAGAAGGATTATGGAACAACGTTTGTACTCGAGTTTACAGGCAAGAAAACGGGGCGGTCGGGAAGACTTAAAGCAGGTCAGAAGAAAAACATGATTAGATAGGACATTAACATAATTAGATGGGACATTAGCATGATTAGATAGGACATTAACATGATTAAATGGGACATTCTGAAATGAACAGAAATCTCGGATGATCTCAGCTGATCGTGCCCGGGGAAAGATATCGCATTCTAACCATTGTTTCTCAGAAATAAAATGGAATCCAATTCGCCCTCGCAACATCTAACTAAAATCTGACTTGAACTGCAGGAAACAGAAAAAAAAACGGGAGATCCCAATTGCTCGTTGGCCCTCACATCCGTTCGTAGATCAAAGTATTTCGGTACAATAATATCTTGATTCATAATTATTCAAAGATGACATTAAAAAACAGACGGCAGCCCGTTAAACCCACATGATTGCTACTTCAGGAATCATAATCTGGATCGTGCCAGCGTCCCTCACCCGACTTCTGCTGCTGAAGAAAGTTTCATCTTGATTCGTAGCATCCACGAGTACGATAAAACCTAATCAAAATGCAGTTTCACTATGTTCCTTCTCATGTTTTTCATGCCATTTGCACAGGTTTAAGGCACGTTGAATAGAATTCCTGAGTTGATATTGGGTTATTTTGGATTGACAAATAACGGGAGGTTAAACGCAAGCAAGTGTTAAATGAAGCTAAGAACATTTACACCCGAGTAAGCCCATATTGTTTACGAATAAATAAAAGGGATATACGGTTTGTTAATCCATCGAATGCAAACTGACATGAAGTTTTGCATTTCTTCCAATTTCTAGTTCAATCCAGCAGAGTTTTGTTAATTTATGTCGACCAAACAAGAAAACAGAGCGCTCATGGGTGCTGCTCTGTACTCCCGCTCTGCTCCTGCTTAGGCAAGCCTGGCACTGGAACCAAAGCTGCCCAATAACATCCCACGAAAGGCTCTTATAAACGAATTAAACGACGTTAACGGCCTCGTTTGCAATGATAGGGAAAAACATTATCAGGGCAAAGTACCCGGAAAACAGTGCTAATTGATGTGTGCTGTGCTCGTTTGATTATAACACTCGTTATATGTCATGATTACAATACTCGTTATGTGTCATAGTTGCGTAATCCTTAACCGTCTCTGGACAAGACATATTGAACAGCTGTTGCAAAGGATACTGAAACTTGCCAGGACAAGAATGAAAGAATCGTATATCATGACAAATGTTTGAAAGACACTCACCGGAAAGAATCTGTGATGCTTGAACGTGTACTAAGTGAGAAATCAAGTGGCACTGCATCCGTGAGTGATCGGAATGAATGTGATGATGATTCGAGATAAAGAGTGCCATTTGCATCCGTAATACAAGATGACACAAAGCATCAAACAACAAACAAAGACAAAGAGAAAGAGTGAGACAAAGAGTGCCATTTGCATCCGTAATACAAGATGACACAAAGCATCAAACAACAAACAAAGACAAAGAGAAAGAGTGAGACAAAGAGTGCCATTTGCATCCGTAATACAAGATGACACAAAGCATCAAACAACAAACAAAGACAAAGAGAAAGAGTGAGACAAAGAGTGCCATTTGCATCCGTAATACAAGATGACACAAAGCATCAAACAACAAACAAAGACAAAGAGAAAGAGTGAGACAAAGAGTGCCATTTGCATCCGTAATACAAGATGACACAAAGCATCAAACAACAAACAAAGACAAAGAGAAAGAGTGAGACAAAGAGTGCCATTTGCATCCGTAATACAAGATGACACAAAGCATCAAACAACAAACAAAGACAAAGAGAAAGAGTGAGACAAAGAGTGCCATTTGCATCCGTAATACAAGATGACACAAAGCATCAAACAACAAACAAAGACAAAGAGAAAGAGTGAGACAAAGAGTGCCATTTGCATCCGTAATACAAGATGACACAAAGCATCAAACAACAAACAAAGACAAAGAGAAAGAGTGAGACAAAGATTGCTATTTGCATCCGTGATACAAGATGACACAAAGCATCAAATAACAAACAAAGACCAGCCAAGACGTTCTGTCAGAGACAGGTGCCGCGTAGTCAAATATATAGCTGAAGACTAGTCATACACAGCGTGTTGCATGCGTAACGAAATACATGAATTTCATTCTCTCTCCTCTCCCTCTATGTTAGTAACTAATGTTCGATCTCTCATAAGCAATTTTTCCGATAAGTGCTTCCAAAAAGATGGGAAGTGGCACGTCCCTTAACAATCTAGACTAGTTGATCAATTGATCCAAGCAGTTGGCTGAATAATGCGTAATAAACGCGACATGAATTAGTTCTATGCGGCAGTGAGGTACATCGTTCGGATACGTTGTCACGGTCAATTAGGACGTTGAACGACGATGGGTACATCGTCGGGATTTCACGGCTTAGGAATATTAGTTAAGCTAAGTCGAACTGTGGGGAGGTTGTACTGATTTATTCTTACACGTGTGCTGCAAGGGATGTGTGAAAGAGTGTACGTGGCAGCAGGCTGATTACAAGGACTGGACGGTTCCAGTGAGTGTTACCAGGCCGTACTACAGATCGACCATACGTCCCTTGAACTCCCTTCTCATACCCACGTGCACATGTCCATATAGATAGTCCGCTGTATTAAAGTTATATAAAAAGTTCATTGTGCTTAGAAGTCCCTTACCTTTATAACAATTATAATAGAATTCATGCCACGTTTATACTTGCACTTAATATTAGAAATATTGAAAATATATTTCTTCGTAATGAGATGAATCTTTTTTAACCTGGAAATATGTTTGCTGACAGCAGACTGCAGCGATATCAGTTAATTTTAATACCCACTTCATAGTGAATAGCAAGAGGTGATGAAAGCAGCGAAAGGTAATGTGGGCAGCGAGAGGTGGTGTGGGCAGTGAGAGGTGGTGTGAAAGTAGATAGAAAATGTGTTAGGCATATAGAAATGTATGCACGGAACGGTAATGTTGACAGGGATTGGAACAACTGGAGTTTATGTGAGCAGCGGGAGCGAAACGTAATGCGAATAACGATAGTTAATGTAAACAGCGAGAGGTAATGTGGGCAGCGGGAGCGAAACGTAATGCGAATAACGATAGTTAATGTAAACAGCGAGAGGTAATGTGGGCAGCGGGAGCGAAACGTAATGCGAATAACGATAGTTAATGTAAACAGCGAGAGGTAATGTGGGCAGCGGGAGCGAAACGTAAAGTAAGCTGAGCGCTAGTGTGAGTAGCGAGAGGTAATATGAACCATGAGAGGTAATGTGGGCAGCAAATGTTAATTGAGCGTTGCATCGGAAGTGTTTTATGTGTAGTATAGTCTTTTTGATATACATGGAAGCGAAGAATTCAAGTTTTCCGATGATTACTGCTTATGTCTCGCTATTAAAAATGAAAAGCTGAAAATCATGATAATTAAAGTGTATACAGCACCAAACAGTGGGTTTGCACATCATGAAGATGACCTTGAAATCTTACAGACGTACATGTCAAACACTGATCAGACTGAATTAAAAATCTTCCTTTGCAGTGACTCCAATTATCCACATAACAAATGGTTAAATGATGATCAAGGGGCGGCATCTGGTAGCTATAAAATTGGTAAAGGTAACACTGAATCTCCAACAAATCAAGCTGAAAAACTATTTGAATTAGTAGAAAAATATTTCCTTACACAAATTATTGAAAAGCCAACACGAATTAACAATATTTCTGATCTACTGTTTTTGAATTCATTAGACTATATAAAAAAAACATAGAACAACTAAACTGCGCTATCAGATCAAAATGTGCTAGAAATTAGTATAGAAACTTATATACTAAGAAGGAACACGGAAAATATAGTTTCTTCAGGGAACATGACCCTTCGGCAACTGATCTTCTCTAGTGCAGATGTAAATTGGGTAAATGTCCACAAATCACAGTCTGATATTGATTGTAAGCAACTCATTAATCAGGCAAACAGGGTGCAGGAAGCAAAGAATTCCTTTGATGATATGCTGGTGCAGGTGTGTTTATCAAAATGTGTATCCAAGAAAATTTTAATAAATTAATCAAAATCTTTCTGTAAGGCAGATCTCAAAGCTTGGTAGCTAATGGAAAAACATCTGCACCATTGGATGTCCTTATTGGGGTCCTACATAGATGTCCTTAGTGGGGTTGATGACAAAGGAAGCGATCGTGCATTCGGACCAGACGACATCGCAACTGTTCTATTGAAACAATGCCAGCAGGTACTGTCAAGACCACTACAAATGTTGTGGCAGAAGTCATTGGACAACTCCGATATCCCACAAACCATGAGACATGCAATAATTTTATTTTAAATGAAAGGGGGGAAGCCTCACAAACCCATCACATTAGACCAATTTCTTCGACATCACACGTCGTCAAAATATTTGAATGAGTGATTAAAGGAAGAATACTGAATTTTATCGAAAAAAATTAATGGTTCACTTCCAAGCATCATGGTTTAAGAAGTAAGTGGAGCCCGTTGACCCAACTACTGGAGCACTGTGATGAAATAATAAATGCATTGTGTGATTGATCAAATATCGATGGGATTTATTTCAATTCCGAGCATCATGGTTTAAGAAGTAAGAGGAGCCCGTTGACCCAACTACTGGGAGCACTATCACGAAATGATAAAGGCATTGTATGATGGGTCAAATGTCGATGTGATTTATCTTGATTTTTCCAAGGCCTTTGATAAAATAGATCACAGAATACTGTTCTCAATACTGTATAACGCCGGTATCCAATGAACTGATCATAAATTGATCAATATTTCTCTTTAATGCAGAACTCAAAGTTTGGTAGTTTGTGGAGAAGTCTCTGCACTAGTGGAAGTCTTTAGTGGGGTCCCACATGGCACTGTTTGGCCCTCTTCTTTTCTCAGTGCTTGCTAATGATCAGTGCAAAAACTGTCCACATACAGCAGTCACTTACTTTGCAGATGATCTAAGTTCGAATCACTGAGAGCACTGAGATCTGGAAAAAATCTGACCTAAAAACCAATGTTTCATATCATTCTAGCAATAACGCAGTCAATGAAGGAAGTCAAAGCCTTCGTGATATAGGCGTATTAATGTAAAACAAGGCTTCATCCCGTGAAAAATTTGCAAAAGTTCAGGCCACTGACAGAGGACTGTGTTCCTGGGCCATGAGAACCTTTCTGGCCAGAGAAAAAAAGGACATCTAATCCAAGAAGTCGTTGACTTTTGTTCTATTCGATGGATCCCACATAACAGGAAGATTTGAATAGACTTGGAGCAGTGCAAATAGGCTTCACCTCCAATATCACAGAGGAAAAGGAAATATACTATGATTGATTAAACACCATGAGGCAGTACTCAAACCAAAGACGTTTAGAAAGATTCCCGGCCATAAAGGTTTGGATAATTCTGGAAGGCTATACGGTCAATGTCAACGAAAAATTTGTTACGAAAGTGACCATAATAAACCAGGCAAGAATTGTCAGAATGTGTAGCTTCAAAGTTCCTAAACTGACAGTTGGCGACCCGATACGAACATTTGCATTCAACAGCTGCACGTGCCGGCATGTGGGATATTCAAAGTAATGCTATTTGAAATACGTGAGATCAAACGGGTGCCTCAATTATCAGCTACAGCAAACATCTTGACTTCCAGGGGCCGTTTGGACAAGTACCTCAGCTGTGTTCCAGATCTACCCTTAATCAATAGATATCCTCACTGTGGGGACAACTTCCTACTCAACCGCGATGCCATGCCGGGATTCGAATGGTGAATGTGGCTGCAACATGCAAATACTGGTGCCGCAGCACAAGTGGAGAGCGCTGTGACCTGCTGTAAACAGCAAATAAACTCCATGTATCCATGAGTGTCACTTGAGCTAATTGTGGCGCAAAATGTACAAGCGTCACTGAATTTATGGAGGACAAATAATATGCAATATTAAATGATTTTCAAGATATTCCAATTTAGGTTATAGTGGAATAGAGGAAAATAGGAAAAATACTTATTGAGCATGTGGTAGCGTCAGAGTGAATGCTGCTTCGCTAAGAACACCTTCTATTTACACAAAGAGGTCTTCGAAATACTATACAATTACACATTAACCGAATAATTGCATTTATTAGGTACGAAATGTTGTACTTGTTGTGAAACTCAACTAAACTTGTAATTTCCATTGGTTCGACTATCAGATGAAAATCGGCATTTGATGAATAAATCTCATGGTTAAAAAAAACATTGAATTCGGCAAAAAAAAATTACAGAATAGCGGTTACGATCAGACTATTGACATGACAAATCTTTTGCATTCAGATTATCGAAGAGACTAATCTGTTGCGATCAGGCTATTGGAAGGGCCAAATATGTCGCAATCAGACTATTGAAAGGAGCGATCTGATGCGATCAGACTATTGAGGGAACTAATCTGTTCCAATCAGACTATTGAAGGGACTAATCTGTTTTAATCAAGCTATTGAGGGTACTAATCTGTTGCGATCAGACTATTGAAGGAAGTAAGCTGTTGCGATCAGACTATTGAAGGAAGTAATCTGTTGCAATCAGACTATTAAAGGGACTCATCTGTTGCGGACGGGCTCTTAGTAGCATAGCGGGCAGAGTGGGACGACATGGCTTTCGTCCCTAGCAGCGGAGAAAATGAGGACTAATCCGCTCTGATGGCGTCAGAAAGCATCAAACACTGTCAGAGCATGAACAGAATCCATTGTTGTATTGTTCAGAGTGGAAGAGCGAGAGACGAGGCTCTAGTGATACAATGGAGCACCAGAGGCCAGGCTGGCACTGTGTACTTGATTAGTGATAGAATATGGAACATCGTTGGACGACGTATTATACGCATCAGTTGCTCATGAACAAATGATGTTTGGTAGCTTTACATTGATAACTTATATTATACTTGATCTAAGCAGCATCAAATGAATTTGAATATACGCTCAATGAATCTAACACGGAAGTTCAAAGTCGATAGGAGAACCTTCTTGGTATTGCAGAAGAAAAACTAAAAAGATTGGGGCCAAATCGAATGTTGCGTGACAAGAAAAATTATTTTTATGAAAAAATAATGAGAAAATTGTAGTGAAACAAATTGGCATACGTATACATGAACATAAACCTCGTTGAACGGAGAAAAAATTGTTATCCGCAGTACATTGTTGCTCAAACTATAACCGGAAAAATGAAAAAACAGTGAATTTATTTATATTTCTCTGTATGGATGAGTCCCTTAGTCTATCTTAAACGATGAGTTCGGTGACAGTGCAATATGCTACGAGTAACCATATGTTCTTTGATTTAAATAAAATATTGAAATATAGGACTAGTTAGATAGGTAGGTCATCTGGGGTCAGATAGATAGGTCGTCTGAGGACAGATAGATAGGTCGTCTGGGGACAGATAGGTAGGTTGTCTTGGGTCAGATAGGTAGGTCATCTGGGGTCAGATAGGTAGGTCGTCTGAGGACAGATAGGTAGGTCGTCTTGGGTCAGATAGGTAGGTCATTCAGCGAGAAAATCCAGGTCAAAGTAACTGGCTATCTTCTCTAGCATATAATATTTAAATCATAAATCATTGACCGTTTACTGAACCTGAAACGATTATCAATAGAACGTTGTCAGAGTCACATGTATTCAAGATTTGTTGTTGTCTGGTCACTAATTGTCAAGCATTGAGGTGCCTAATTTACGTGTGTTACTAAGCATGTAGAGGATCACATTCATTGTGATATTGTATGACTAGATGCAAAGTTGTTTTAAATTAATTAGGAGTGGGAAGTGTCACACAAGAGAGCAGGTTATCAATCTATACGCCACAAAATCGCGGTGTCCTTGTCGAGGCCCAAACTCTCAACCTGCAGCGCCGGAGACTGACACTGCAGTCAAGTAGGCTATGCATTCACTCGACAACCTCACTTTCCCTTTGGCCAAGAGTATCGAGCCACAAAGAACAGAAATCGTTAATTGTGATATTATCCAACAAGTGCATTGCCATCGTGTACGCGTAGCATTTGCCCATTTGAGCTTTAGCTGGTATAACCTGAGCTTTTGTAACTGGGAGTCATTTGAGCATTTGTTGGTATAACCTGAGCTTTTGTAACTGGGAGTCATTTGAGCTATTGCTGTTATAACCTAAGCTATTGTAACTGGGAGTCATTTGAGCTTTTTCTTGTATAGCCTGAGCTATTGTTACTTAAAGTAATTTGATCTATTGCTGGCATAACCTGAGCTATTGTAACTGGGAGTCATATGAGCTATTGCTGGTATAACCTGAGCTAATTTTACTGGGAGTCATTTGAGCTATTTCTGGTAAAACCTAATCTATTGTTAGTGGGAGTCCATTGAGTTATTGCTGGTATAACCTGAGCTATTGAAACTGGGAGTCATTTGAACTATTGTTGGTATAGCCTGAGCTATTGAAACTGGGAGTCATTTGAACTATTGCTGGTATAGCCTGAGCTATTGTTACTGGGAGTCATTTGGGCTATTGCTGGTATAACCAGAGCTATTGTAACGGAGAGTCATCTGAGCTATTGCTGGTATAACCTGAGCTATTGTTACTGATAGTCATTTGTGCTATTGCTGGTATAACCTGAGCTATTGTAACTGGGAGTCATTTGAGCTATTGTTGGTATAATCTGAACTATTGTTACTGATAGCCATTTGAGCTATTGCTGGTATAACCTGAGCTATTGTAACTGGGAGTCATTTGACGTATTGCTGGTATAACCTGAGCTATTGTAACTGGGAGTCATTTGAGCTATTGCTGGTATAACCGGAGCTGTTATTACTGGGAGTCATTTGAGCTACTGCTGGTACAACCTGAGCTATTGTTACTGACAGACATTTGAGCTATTGCTGGTATAACCTGAGCTATTGTAACTGGGAGTCATTTGACGTATTGCTGGTATAACCTGAGCTATTGAAACTGGTAGTCATTTGAACTATTGCTGGTATAACCTGAGCTGTTATTACTGGGAGTCATTTGAGCTATTGCTGGTACAACCTGAGCTATTATTACTGACAGACATTGGAGCTATTGCTGGTATAACCTGAGCTATTGTTACTGATAGTCATTTGAGGTATTGCTGGTATAACCTGAGTCATTGTTACTGGGAGTCATTTGAGCTATTGTTGGTATAACCGATGCTATTGTAACTTGGAGTGATTTGAGCTATTGCTGGTATAACCTAAACTATTGTAACCGGGAGTCATTTGGGCTATTGTTGGCATAACCTGAGCTATTCTAACTGGAAGTCATTTGAGCTATTGCTGGAATAACCTGAGCTGTTATCACTGGGAGTCATTTGAGCTATTGCTGATACAACCTGAGCTATTGTAACTGACAGACATTGGAGCTATTGCTGGTATAACCTGAGCTATTGTAACTGGCAGTCATTTGAGCTATTGCTGGTATAACCTGAGCTATTGTGCCTGAATGTCATTTGAGCCAATGCTGGCATAACCTGAGCTATTGTAACTGGGAGTCATTTGAGCTATTGCTGGTATAACCTGAGCTATTACTACTGAAGGTCATGTGAGCTATTTCTGGTATAGCCTAATCTATTGTTAGTGGAAGTCCATTGAGCTATTGCTGGTATAACCTGAGCTATTGAAACTGGGAGTCATTTGAGCTATTGCTGGTATAACCTGAGCTATTGTAACTGGGAGTCATTTTGGCTATTGCTGGTATAAACAGAGCTATTGTAACGGAGAGTCATCCGAGCTATTGCTGGTATAACCTGAGCTATTGTAACTGGGAGTCATTTGAGCTATCGCTGGTATAACCTGAGCTATTGTAACTGGGATTCTTTTTGAGCTATTGCTGGTATAACCTGTGGTATTGAAGCTGGGAGTTGTTTGAGCTATTGCTGGTATAACCTGAGCTACTGTAACTGAGAGTAATTTGAGCTATTGCTGGGATAACCTGAGCTATTGTAACTGGGAGTTATTTGGGCTATTGTTGGCATAACCTGAGCTATTGTAACTGGTAGTCATTTGAGCTATTGCTGGTATAACCTGAGCTATTGTTACTGATAGTCATTTGTGCTATTGCTGGTATAACCTGAGCTATTGTAACTGGGAGTCATTTGAGCTATTGTTGGCATAACCTGAGCTATTGTAACTGGTAGTCATTTGAGCTAATGCAGGTATAACCTGAGCTATTGTAACTGGGAGTCATTTGAGCTATTGTTGGCATAACCTGAGCTATTGTAACTGGTAGTCATTTGAGCTAATGCAGGTATAACCTGAGCTATTGTAACTGGTAGTCCTTTGAGCTATTGCTAGTATAACCGAAGCTATTGTTATTGGGAGTCATTTGAGCTATTGCTTCCATTACCTGAGCTATTGTTACTTGGAGTAATTTGAGCTATTGCTGGTATAAGCTAAGCTATTGTAACTGAGATTCATTTGAGCTATTGCTGGTATAACCTGAGCTATTGTTACTGACAGTCATTTAATAAACGATTCGACGCTGTTCGGATTGACTTTCGGAATGTTATGGAGCATTCCGGGGGTTAAGAGACACAGATGGGGGATGTCAGCTCGTGCTGCCATCCCCCATGAATGGCAGCACACACACCAGTTCATACATCAGCAATCAAGGTTCCACTCGGCAACTGAACTTATCGCTGTGTAGTGTATTGCGTTTTTTCCTTGACAGCCGAACTCATCTCTGTTTAGTTTTGTTGGACTATTTAATTGACAGCCGAACTAATCTCTGTGTAGAGTACTGCGCTGTTTTCTTGACAGCCGAACTCATTTCTGTGTAGTGTATTGCGCTGTTTCCTTGACAGCCGAACTCATTTTTGTGTAGTTTATTGATCTGTTTCCTTGACAGTCGAACTCATTTCAGTGTAGTTTATTGCGCTGTTTCCTTGACAGCCGAACTCATTTCTGTGTAGTGTATTGCGCTGTATCCTAGACAGCCGACTTCATCCCTGTGTAGTTTATTGCGCTGTTCCCTCATTTCGGGTCTGATTACCTTTAAGGCTCTGATCTTAGCTTTAATTCGGTAAAATATTTTGGTCTTGTCCTTTTCATTGTCCTTTTGCGGAAAAGTCGCTAAGTGGGAATTGCGGTCCCCCTTTGACAGTTACAGTTAACTGGATATAATAACATCCCTCTTCATACATAACTTCAAATATTTAGGGACGGTCGCCGGCCAAATAAGCCAATCATGAATAGCATGCGAAATGGATAATGGGAATATCCGTGGTGGATAATGGATAATAATGGACTGCGAAAGCAATTTCAATTACACTGAATATATGCCTGCTTGAAAAGACAATTTTGTATATTTATAAATTTTGGATTCGTTCAATGAACCGAGTGTGGAAGTAGTGCAATGAGTATTAGTATGTATACCAAATATAAAAAAGTTGATTTTGGAAAAATCTGAGATTATTTGACAACAATATTCATTTAAATTATCTCAGCGACGTCATCATCGGAAAAACCTACAGTCCGTAGCCAGGAGTCGATCCCGCGGTCGCTGGTTCGATTCCTGGCTACGGACTAAACGTTTTTTCCGATGATGACATCGCTTGATAATTTGA
The DNA here is from genome assembly GCA_016164225.1 of Gammarus roeselii. Classification (NCBI taxonomy): domain Eukaryota; kingdom Metazoa; phylum Arthropoda; class Malacostraca; order Amphipoda; family Gammaridae; genus Gammarus; species Gammarus roeselii. The sequence goes on along the minus strand of SDVV010003608.1, from coordinate 3,351 downwards.
ACGTCTTCTCACGAAATTGTTGGTATATTCTCGCTCAATAATGTTCAATTTGAACATTGATTGAGCATTAGAGAAAAACATTGCAGTTTATCCAGACAAATTAACATACAGATTCTAAAGAACAAGCTTGAAAATTATTCGTCACCGACTGTCTTGTTTGCTTTGCAATCATCAACGCGTTAAACGATAACTATTTTTTATTTGAGTTAGGAATATATATGAAGAAGCTTTTCAAATCTGGTATAATTACCTGAAAACGAATGTGCTAATTAGACAATGCAACACACCTGTCGTCAATGCCTCGTGGGGGACTTGGAATCTCTCCTGACAAAGTCCGTTAAAGAAGTCAAACACAACCACATGGGATTGCTGAACTTCCCTATGCTTCCTTATACTCGTCCAAACATAAAACTTTGCTTCCATCTGGTGTTACTTTTAAACACACATCCATGTTTTATTTTGATGAGCTTTACGAGGGAAAACGAGTCTGAGCCAAGCCAAATCTTTTTTTTTTGTTCCAACTCAACGAATGGTACGAGAGACGAGAGTCTTTGAAATGTTTTTTTTTGTGCGCATCGTGTTCCAAACAATGTGGGGATAATGTAATAGACAACCACATGTCGGACATTTTTTACTCTCTTTTTTGTTTAATGTCGGTTCAGACAGTGAATTGTCATGACGAAGTAAATGTCGGTGACCAAACTTACTTTGCTTATTTTTCTTGAAATTATTAGTGCAATGTAACGGTTTAATTTGTCTCGACAGAGTAAAAAGTGGAGACTAGAGAATGTCTTTCAACAATGTCCATTAGTTGTTAGGATGTGGAGGTAAACTTACTACTCAGTCTTAGGTATTATTATTTAGTTCAACTAAATAGTAAATGTTGTCTTCAGAACAGCTTATAGTGACAAAAACTTGGTACGCATCATCTGTGTATTCTGATATTTATGTAATTTTATCAGCATGTTATTATACCTAAGTAAACCTTAGTCTTTAGAGAAAGAGGTATAAATCCAATCTATTCTTTAGGATTAATAGTCTTCGACGGTGAAGCAGTTCATCCAGCAGTTGTCACATCGAAAGCCTCTATTAATTTGAATCATAACGGTTATCTCGAACAAGCCTGTATTATATTATAACGGTTTATGTGCGATCCAACTGATATGTTTTCTTAAAAAAAAATAAGCTCATGTCGAAACTGTAAACGATTTTGTCCAACCTCATCTTCTCACCCTTTTAAGTCACTAAGAGCGGGAAGCCTCCAGTATAGGCAATAGCACACGATGAACACTAGGGGCAAAACTGTGTTGTATTGATGCTACAGTATGCCACTGCCCATTTAACATGCAGCACCTCACCAACAGCAACAAAGTAGGATGCCTCTCTCCTTGGAGTGGATGGAAAATGTGTAAAATGTTAAGAGTTATGCCTTGGAAGCCTGGAAAGGATTTTTTTTACTCAAACCCATCCCGATAATGTAGCTAGTGCCCGCAGATTCCGGTCGCGAGCAAAGGCATTATCGGTTCAGAAATTAAAATTCCATCGCTGATTTGGTTCGTAGTCACATGAGCAAATGAGCAATCTTTTGAGCGTCTTCAGAGCTCAGTCAACTCAATATTCACATTTCCCTAACAATAGACAGTTTCTATAACCCTGGTGCATGCATAGTACTGAATTTATTCAGTGTTGTGCATTATGTAACATAAAGTACGAGAAAAATAAACACGCTCCGTCAAAAGATCTCTCGCTGGAAAGCATTGCATTTCCGAAGAGAAACGAAGGTTTGTGTTATCCTCCACCGCGCAGAAATGACAACTAAGACCATTGGTAACGATCTAATAATTGTAAGTGACCTAACACATCCTTATTTATAATGTAATTCTTACAGTGACAGGCATGCTCCACATATCGTTTCCATTGTGAGACTCTCCCAATATGTCTCTTTGTATTCATGCAACTGTCCGTTAAGTCCGGTGCTCCATATCAAGTCCTTTATTCAAAGCCAATGATGTTACAAAAATATATTTATGCCACATGATTTCAACACGAAAGACTTGTAGTGTCTTGACCAGCGTTATGATGGGCTCACGATGACCGATTTAGTGTGTTTTCCTATTTCAATTGGCGGCAAGTGGCATATACGGCCGTGTATTACACCTCGCTGCTCCTCCCTACTCATTGATGTCTCGCCTCCAGCCGAATTTGTGAGAATCTGACAAGTGGAAACAACAGAATAAATCGTGCTCTAACATTAGGAGATCACTCAGGATCAGAATGAGCAATCAACGCTTGACTGTAATGGGCAATCAACGCTTAAATGTAATGGGCAATCAACGCTCGACTGTAATGGGCAATCAACGCTTGACTGTAGTGGGCAATCAACGCTTGACTGTAATGGGCAATCAACGTTTGATGAGCAATTAAAGCTTGACTTTATTGGGCAATCAACGCTTGACTGTGATGGGCATTCAGCGCTTGACTGTAGTGGGCAATCAACGCTTGACTGTACTGTGCAATCGGAGCTCGATTGTAATGGGCGATCAACGCTTGACTGTAGTGGGCAATCAGAGCTCGACTGTAATGGACCATCGACGGTTGAATGTAATGGGCTATCAGAGCTCGACTGCGATGGGCAATCAACGCTTGACTTTGATGACATGATTGCGGGAGTTTAGCGATACGTTAAGGACGTCACTGATAAGCGTGACGTAGCTTCTGTACCCTCAACATGTTGAACAGGGTAACGCTCAAAACTACTGGTAAATAACGTCAACATTTCATTGTACCTCTTAGAAAGTGCATTTTTCTATTGCACTTTTCACAAAGTTCTACAAGAAGTAGATGCAATACATCAATACGTTTTCCCCCATGATAACATTAAAAACATAATATATGTGATATTTATTGTGACCAGACATCTATTTGTAGCTTAATAGCCTCCGTGAAGAGTCAACATCCATAGCCTTGATCCTCCCGGCCCCACTTACATTTGTGATTATCTTGCTGGACGATGTCAGCAGGACGAGTCAAACTATTAGTAACATCGATGATCTTAGAACAAGAGTAGCCTTACAGACGGGCTTTGCTAACAACATGTATTTGGGGCTAACTCATTTATTGTTACGAAGCTTGCATACAAGGACGATGGTTTTACAGATCTGAGGGAATGAACAGATCTGATTTTTTCTATACATTTATAAAGTTACAATACTAATATCGTGGCGTGTAGCGTTATTAAAAACTTGGCGTTAAATAGTGAGTAATCTTTAAGAATGCCAGAAGTGATACTGGTCAATTCATGGTTTTATATTACAAAAAATACATTGTTGCCTCAAATAGAAAACACATATT
>SDVV010003607.1:0-21161 GCA_016164225.1 Gammarus roeselii | reverse complement strand
CAACAAGACTCGGCTCCATGCCATACAGCAAAATCGGTGAAGAAATGGTGTGCCGATAATGGTGTTGAATTGCTTCCGTGGGCAGGAAATTCACCAGACATGAACCCCATTGAGAGTTTGTGGTGTCTGTTGAAGTATGAAATACATGAAGTCCCCATTACAACCAAAAAACAGCTTATTGAACGCCTCATAAAAGTTTGGTTCCATTCTGACAGAATCAAGGATTTGTGCATGACACTAATTCGTGGCATGCCTAAACGGGTACAAGCCCTTAAGTCTGCTAAAGGAGGGCAAACAGACTACTGAAATACTCGTTCTGCATAAATAATATGAAATAAATCATATATCAATACATAAATTGTGTTTATTTCACCTTTTTATGTAAAAATACCGAAAATCTCAAAAATCCATAATAATTTTTCCAGTACTGTAAGAGGCATGAGAGAATCATAACAGAGGGCGGCGTCGAAGGGAAGTAAGAGGCATGGGAGAATCATAACAGAGGGCGGCGTTGAAGGATAGTAAGAGGCATGAGAGAATCATAACAGAGGGCTGCGCTGAAGGGAAGTAAGAGACATGAGAGAATCGTAACAGAGGGCGGCAATGAAGGGAAGTAAGAGGCATGAGAGAATCGTAACAGAGGAGGGAGATGAAGGGAAGTAAGAGGCACTAGAGAATCATAAAGGATAGCGGCGTTGGAGGGAATAGGATTGTGAGTTCAGATCACATCGAAATTGGGAGAGACCGCCACCAACGTGCAGCGGTGGTGCGATGGTGGTGACCCTGTATTGGTGATGCTATGCTGGTGACATTAGCGAGGGTAACACTTTGGTGTTGACGCTGTGGTATTGAGGTTTGGTGGTGAGGGTGTGGTGGTGACTCTGTGGAAGTGACGCTGTGGTGTGGACTTTGTGGTGATGACGCTGTGGTAGTGATGTTTTTGGTGATGACGCTGCAGTGATGACTGTTGTAGTGACGCTTTGGTGGTGGCGCTCTGGTAGATACGCTTTGCTGGTACGCTTTTGCAGTGACACTGTGATGGTGACACGGTGGTGGTGACACTGCGGGGGTGACGCTGCGGGGGTGACGCTGTGATGGTGACTCTGTGGTGGTAACAATATGGAGGTGTTCTGTGGGGGTTACGCTGTGATGGTGATCCGGTGGTTGTGACACTGTGTTTGTGACACTATGGCGGTGACGCTGTGGTGTGACGCCGTGGTGGGAACGCTGTTGGGAGGACTCCATGATAGTGATGCACTGCTTGTTTGACGTCTGATGGTTTGGCACTGACACGATACAAAAATTGCAAACAGCTGGAAGAGTTTTTTCTAGTACATTTCCTCGCCTATCATAATAGATTTTAAGTTCAGAATCACCTAAAATGTTTAAAAAGATCTTTGGAACCGAAAAATTGTTTTTTGAACACTTCATAAGATTAAAGTTTTCTGCTTTACGGCGAGGTCCCATCATAGTTATGGTTACATTAATCTTCTATAATGATGCAGACAATATCACAGATCCAATCGCGGGTAGTTCACTTACCAAATATTGCAAGTCAAATGTCCAACTGATCGCAATACAAGCCCTCTTTCATTTTCTCCCATGCATCAATTATAGTAAATAAAGTGCTATGAGCCATGATTTCTTATTAGAATATTGATAAATTGCGAAAAGTATATTGTAATCTTTAATTGAAAATCATCCGATGTAGATAATAGTGACTGGATAATAATGCAAGCTTGTCGCTTATCCTCCGTTCTAGTCGGAGTCGTGAAATCTAAATAACTGTTATTCGTAATGTTCCGTCCGACAATATATACCTGTCACAAATTTATTTTACTTTTCGAACCTAGGGAAAGTAAATATCGTTTACACACTCCATGCTGGGAATAGCGAATTTTCAGCATAACCGATTTTTCTATTCTTCAGTCGTTCTATTATTATGCAAATTCTTTTTTCTAATCCCGAGCGTCATGTCACACCCTGCGTACGCCATACCTTCCTTCCCACCTTTTGTCCCACCCAACGTGTCAGCTGACACACTATCTCGCTGCCCACCTCACGTCCACCTCACGCCGTACCTTTTGTTTCACCCCAAATCCCCCTTAACGTACCTCACACCTTTCCTCACTTTCCACCTCACATCCTCCTTCTCGTTCTACCTCACGTCCCAATCCATGTTCTACAAGTTCACGCCCCTTCTCACATCTCACCTCACGTCCGATGTCCTGTTCCACGTCATGATCTACTTTTTCCTACCTCACATGGCCAACTTGTCATGCCCTCGTCATGCCACACGTCAACCCCCCCGTCTCGCATAACATCACGTCCACGTCACGCCATACGTCCCCGCCCACACGGCGTCCTAAGTCAAGCCTCCCTCCTGCCTCATGTCACGCCCCACGTCCCACCCTTCGTCACGCCTCACGACCCACTTCACGAGCAAGACAAACTGAAGCAGCTTACGGTCCTTGACGAAATAGAAGAGAAGTTCCCCCTCGAGCGTTTCTGGAAGTTTTCCTGTAACCGTCGCAGTAATTGCTTCTAGCGCAGTGTTGGAAGAAGGGCCCGTCCAGCAAAGAGCTCAGGGTGAGAAGGGAAACATGCTGGGGTGTGAATGAGTAACCAACTTAAAGAAAACTGTTAATTCTTTTGTAAAATATACATTTCGAATACATTTTTATGTTTTTTTTTTCTTCAAGATATATCAAGCTATATTATATTGCAACAGAAATAGTGAATTATTTGCAGGAATAAAAGGGTACGGAATATTTGTCTAGTGCTTCTGATGGTGTAATAGTGCAGCGACAGCAAAGGTCTGTCTTGGTTATTGCGTACCCATCAGTCACTGTTTACACGGCTCAGCAGACTCCACCTCTGTGCTTTATTCCTGTGAAGAGGCAGTAATTATGAGCGTTCATACCCAGCCTCTCAAGAGGTTCAAGTCAGCGTGAGCTGAAACACGAGGCCTGTAGTCCTAATTACAGGATCGCCGAGTTTCAAAGGACATGCTTGTATGTTAGGCCTACTGAAACCAAGTCGAGCCTACTCAGTGAAGCCATCAACTCGGAGACCTAAATTAACTGTCCCGAAGAAGAGGTAACCTAACGAAATGGCATATATTCCAGGTCTTCGTCGGTTCTGACCGTTGTCACGATAGATAACTCAAAATCAAGTCAGCACATCAAGTAGGATGACACTGGCCTACTGTAGCTGATCTAATAAACATTGAGGGGGATGACACTGCAGTTAATTTGATCAACATTGAGTGGGATGACACTGGCCTACTGCAGGTAATCTGATAAACATTGAGTGGTATGACACTGGTCTACTGTAGATGATCTGATAAAGATTAAGGAGGATGACACTGGCTTACTTCAGGTGATCTGATAAACGTTAATTGGAATGACACTGGTCTACTGCAGCTAGAGGATTTGATAAGCATCAGAAAGAATGATTCTGGCTTACTACAAGTGATCTGTTAGATATTAAGTGAGATGACTTTTCTGGGGAATAGAACCCACCCACAATGCTTCGTCGGAGAAAAGAAACCTGTAAATTGTATAATGTTGGAACCATCTAGTTCAGTATGACGTGGACATATGGAGTTTTGGAATGTATGGGTTGTGGCAGTGGTCTTTGATTTCTCCCCATACAATCTTTATCTCAACTTCCATTGGTGTTCCCGCTCTGTGCTGCCTCATAGATGTTTTTCCTGTGTTGTATTATAGTAAAGGGCAAGGTATTTTCCTTTGTTTTGAAAGTATATTCGTTCTGAGATTTTTAGTAGTTAATGCATACTATGTTTTTTAAGATGATATGATTTTATCATGGTAAGAAAGCGTAAGTCGTAGTTGTTGTAGATTGAAGTAAACCATCTTTGTGTTAAAGTGTCCTGAAGTTCAGTGCGTATGTTTGTTGCCGGCCTGCTGACTTGGAAGACGGTCACCGTTTTGGTAAGAAGCCTTAGGGCAGCCAATGCGCTTCGAACCATGGCGAGTGTTGGTATAATTGCGGTGTTCACCCAGGGTATAATTACAAGTTTTGTATACATCAAAATGATATCGAGACTAGCATAGTTGAGTTTCTGAAGCAATAGAAAGAATCAACATGAATTAGGTAGACATTTATTAGCTGGAGTTACACTAGTTCATCAGTTACAAAAAATGACAGCGTATCGAAGAGAAAACGCCATTGATGTGGCTATTCGTGAAGACAGAAATCCCACCGAAACCCAGGTAAGTTCCCGTTGTGTATCATTGTGATGTGTTAATTATGCCTAGTCCGAAAAAAATCAAAACCTCAATCAGGTGTCGATCCCATTTAAAGGTGTGTGATAATATATTTAAAGATCTATGTAAGGTGATGAGGAAAAGGAAATAATTTCCCATATAATGGTCCAACTTCGAATCGGATAGTATGACCAGTGCCGCCATTGTTTTGAAAATTGCAAGCCTCGTGGTGACGACGCCATCCTGGAAAATGATCAGTGCCCAGTGTCTAAAATGTGAATCTAAAGCTATAGGCAGTGATATATTCTTTCATTGTTTATGGTTACACTAAATCGATGTTGTGTCTTTAATTGTGCAGTTTAGCAATTGGCAAGTTATAATTTTCTAAAATTTATATTGAAGAGCCAGAGTTCTACTGGCATATGATAAATGTAGATAATTGATGCTGATATTTGATTCCTTAGTTTTCAAGGTTAGCCTTGGTTGATAAAGTTTGAGTGCAACCCTGGTTATCATTGGAGATTACTTTGTCAAATGATGACGGCTCCAGTTATCCAAAAGCTGAAAACGGCATATAATATTGTTTAACCTGATGGTGTAAATTTGAAGTTTGCCATTCTATTTGTTGTCAATGCTCTGAGAAGTAGTATGCTTTTCTTGGATAAAGTTCCGGAAACATTTTAGGGAGACACAATTTCAATTGATGAGTAGTTAAATAAAGTAGACCTTGGTTGTGTCTAAATGCTATCAGGAGATCGTTTATAGCATTGGGAAGAAAATCATCATTTCTTGATTGATTCTGTGGTTATGAGAAGTGGTGACAGGCTTGAAAGCATTCCTGAAAGGTGGTATTTCAAAAAACAAGAAGTTAATATGGTAGATCGTTGGTGTCTGTTAGTCACCAAGATCAAAGTCAAGTGTCAATAAATTCACTTTTCTTCTTTGTTTCTATGCCTTGGAAAGTTGTGTGCTTTTCAATGACAGGTTTTGGAAACATTTGAGAAAGGGGGAATTTGTTTACCAGTTAGTCAAGTAGACTCCGTAAGTGAACAGATAAGGTTAAAAATTTATTCTATGACGGATAAATACCCAAGGATCTCAAGATGGCGCCAACCATGGATGGTCTCATTCGCAGCAAGGGGGAATATAAGGGCTTCATAACAACACTGCTTCCAAAGTTGAAACAGTGTTGTGATGCAGACCCCTTCAGGGCCCCTGAAAATATGTATATAATTCCTATGAATGTGAGGCTAGCTGAAGGGCACATCCAAATAGCAATGAAGCTTCAAGAGCATATCCAAGAGATCCAAGGAAGTGATGAAACAGTCAGCGAAGCCGCACTCTACAATATGGCAGCGGACCATGTGAAAGAGTTAGACGAGATAAGGTTGCTCATCACAAAGTGCAACAGCTTGTTGGAAAAAACAGGAGTTGGTCCACCTAGCAACGCAACTCCATCTGTTAGTGAAACAAGGAGGTCAGCATGAGTGAAGTTACCAGCTCTAGAGATAATGGAGTTCTCCGGGGACATACTCTCGTTCAATAATTTTTGGCAGTCATTCAAAACTATCGATCAGAGTCCAGATTTGGAACCCTCTGAGAAATTCCATTATATAAGTAGCAAATTGAAGGGTCCTGCCCAAAGTGTGTTGATGGGTTTCACACCCACAAATGAGGCATACCCTCAAGCAGTGGCACTGCTCAAGAAACAGTTTGGAGATGAGTCACGCATAAAAATAGCTAATCTTTATGCCATGGATCACATTCAAGCAAGTTCGGGATCCTTAGCATCCCTGCAGGAGTTCAGTCAAAGAATGGAGGCTCAATTGTGTCACTTGGAGACTGCAGGGACAGGCTGCAATAAGTGCACAAATTGCAGCTTCATCTTAGTCAACCTGCTCAAGAGGAAACTACCTCTCACCATTTAATAAGCTTGCAATGGTCACAAAAAAAATCTAAAGCCTGGAACAAGAAGAATTTCCGCGTGGCACTGCGAGAAGTCATTGTTAGAATGGAAGACTGTGACACACTAGGAAAATCCCAAAATCCTGGGAAGCAAAGGCCAACTGCTGGCACTCAAAGATCAGCTCCGGAGGGAATCAGGGAGATAAATCCAAGCCCCTGAGCACTGTTAGATCATTTCAGGTAGGAACTTCTGGGTGTGGTCTATGTTACGCAGATCACTCTGTGTATAGATGCACAAAATACCAGACCACCGAGGCAAGGAAAGCTCGAGTATTTGAGCTGCGCCTTTGCTACATGTGCTTCAAGGTGGGCCACATAGCAACGAATTGCTCTGAAAAGATTCATTCTGCAAAATATGTAAAAAGACGGGTCACCATGGTGCTCAATGTAATAAAAAAAGGTAAGTATTCACAGTGAGATGACAAGTCTTCAAGTAATCAGAAAGGTATGGTTGCTGTGGCTACTGGTCCTTCAGCAAATGGTCCTGCTAGTGAAGCTACTGTAAATGCACTGGCAGCAGGAAGATGGGCAGGCTACTGCCCTATCCATAGCAATGGTAAGTGTGAGAACCAAAGATGGAACAAAGCTTGTGCGAGCTTTGTTTGATCATAGCGCGCAGAGATCCTTCATTAAAAGAGGAATACTGAGCAATGGTGACACATCATGTCGTCATACCACCCTGACCATCGATGGTTTCAATAGTAAAGGTACTGAACCTGAGTTTGACATCACCACTGTCACAATTGATGGGCCAACACATGAGAGCATATCCATGGATGTGATAGTGGTTGAAACTCTAGCTGAAAGACTCCACATGAATGGAGTAAATGAGCTTTCTCAAAGGTTAACAGCCAAAGGACGTAAACTGACTGATTGTTTTAATAATACAGTCCACTACCCTGTAGACATGCTTGTGGGAGCAGACTGTTACTATAACTTCATCATTCCTAAAGAAGAGGTTGAAGAGGGTTACAATAATATCATCAAAGCTTGGAGACATGTTGTCTGGACCCATAACAAACAGAGAGTTGTCATCCCCAGAGGTAAGTGTAATCACTGAACTCAAGGTTGCAGTCATTAAGGAACCTGAAAGAGATGTCGACCTGTTGCGGAAGCTAGATATCATCGGCATATCGCCAGATGACGCTCACCCCGATGATAAAGCAGCCCTAGAGAAGTTCAACAGAAGCATCAGATTCTGATAGAGGTTAAGTATGTAGCTAGACTGCCGTGGACAGCATCTCATCCCACGCTGCCAATCAATTATCGCTTGGCCCAGGTGAAGCTGGTAAGTAATCTCAAGCGTTTGAGGTCAGAACCTGAACTCTTGAAGCTCTATGACGGTGTAATGCAAGAACAGTTGCAGAAAGTTTTCATCGAAGAGGTAAGTAACATGAAACCGATGGATTTTTGTCATTATCTGCCGCACCACTCAGTAAAGAAAGATTCTCCGACAACACCCCTGCGTGTGGTATTTGATTGTTCAGCTAAACCACTCACTGATGCAGTAAGTCTGAATGATTGTATATACCCTGGACCATCCATGGTCTCTGAGTTACCTCAAATGTTGATGCGATTCAGATTGGGGGCTCTAGCTGCCTGTTCTGATATTGCAAAGGCATTCATGATGGTAGGGTTGGGTGAGCAGGACAGGGATTTTACTAGGTTTCTATGGCCTAGAGATCCCAAGGATCCAGACAGTCCCATAGACACTTATCGCTTCAAGGTCACCCTCTTTGGAGCAGCCTGCTCCCAATTTATCCTTATTGCGACCATTGATCACCACTTGGAAAAATATCTTGAACAAAGAGACAATACTGATAAGATCAAAAGGAATATTTATGTGGATAACCTCTTGATCACAGCATCAACAAAGACTGAGTTAAAATAATTCCATGATTTATCCAAGGAAATCTAAGGTGAAGCTGGGCTCAACCTCAGGGAATGAGCAACAAATGACCCAGAGCTCAATATGATCACAGAAAAGAAAGGTGAGTCATATGTCAGACCCACTGTTCCTGTCCTGGTACTCAGATAGGACACAGTCCAGGACACCTTAGCAGGAGCTCCAAAGGAGCTAGAATCAGGTGAGTAAACCAAGAGAACTACCTTGCGGGGTTTAGCCGCACAGTTTGATCCCCTTGGATTAATGACCCCGGTCACCATCAAAGCTAAATTCCTAATGAAGGAAATTTTACAGTCAAAGGTGAGTTGGGATGATGAACTTCTAGAATCCATTGAAGTAAAATGGGAGAAGATCAAGAAAAAGTTTTCAATGATGGGTGACATACCCATCAAACGCAACGCAGAAATTGGTAAACCAGTGACCCTTACACACATTTGTAGATGCCTCCACAGTAGCATATCGAGCTGTTGTGTATGGGGTCAGTGAAGGTAAGGCAACACTTTTAATGGCAAAGGGACGGATTTCACCTGAAACCAAGATTGGAATTGACTGCAGCATTACTTGGCGCAAGGCTGACCAGGTATATATGTGAGGCTTATGAAAGAGAAGTCAACATTGAAGCCATTCACTTGTGGTCAGACAGTCAAGTTGCCCTAGGCTGGATCCACACAGCAAGCCCCCTAGAGGCTCACATGCAAAACCAAAAGTTAGACATAAAGAAAGCTCTCCCTAATGCTAACTGGTACTATGTTCCCACTAGTCAAAATCCCTCAGACCTGATAACTCGAGGAGAAAGCCCGAGGAAACTCAAGTCAAGTCACCTGTGGTGGCATGGATCCAAGAACATAGTGGAACTCCAGGAGTGGGAAAACTTTTCAACTCAAGTGTAAACTATACCACTAAATAAGGCTGAAGAGATCCCACCCGCCGAGCTTTCCTACTTGCAGTTGCAAACAAATGTTGCACCTTCAAGAAGTTGATCAACACTCTGGGGCTGCTGAAGAAATTCATTGAGTGCCTAAAGGTAAAGGTAAATGGTGAGTCAGAAGGTAATTCAAATGGTAAGTCGGAAGGTAATTCAGATGGTAAGTCAAAGGGTAATTCAGATGGTAATTCAAAGGGTATGTTAGATGGTAAGTCAAATGGTATGCCTAATGTATGTTGGTGAACAATGGTATGAGACAACCAATGAGTCTGACTCTCAAGAAGAATGAATGGTCTGAGAGCTGGGAAGTCAAAGCACTTCAGCAAGAAGTATTTGCGGATGAGGTAAAATTCATTCGCTATCCCAGTTCCAGGCGCTCCACTCCATTGATGAAGCAACTCAACCTGACGCTCACAGGTGACAAATTAGTAGTAGTAAGTAGACTCACCGAAGCTAAGGTGGAGGAATCTGTAAAATATCCAGTCCTACTATCTGCCAAGCATCGGATCACCGACAGGATTATCGACGAATGTCACAAAACAAGACACCACATGGTAATAAACCACGTCGTGTCTAGCCTACGTCAAAGGTGGTACATACTGAGAGCCCGACAAAGAGTCAAAACCATAATTAGGAAGTGCATGCAATGTAGACGGGAAACTGGGGACACATTTCCGTGGACCACCAACCCCTCCTCTACCAAGTTATAGTTACTCAGTCACGTCCTTTCGCGGTAACTGTTGTATATTATGCCGGTCCCGTTTATGTTAAGGAAGTTACTCAAGTTGACATAAGGTACATCGCCTTATACACCTGCGCATCCACTCGAGCGGTTCATCTGGAAGTTGCCAAGGACCTGTCAGCAGAAGCTTTCCTAAGGACCATACAAAGATTTTCCGCTCGTCGTTCCTATACTCAAATGTTGATCAGTGATAACGGATCAAACTTTGTGAGCTCCGCCAAGATCCTACAATCTTGGGAGGAACATCACAGTGTACGGAATACCCTCAATCAAAATAAATGCAAGTGGCATTTCAACCCCAGTCGGGCCCCTTGGTTCGAAGGCATCTTCGAGAGGATAGTGCAGATGGTCAAACTGTGTCTTCAAAAAACGTTCACAGAGCTATGGTGACAGAAGACGAACTGCACACTGTACTTTGTGAGATAGAAGCGGACTTCAATGACAGTCCGCTAACATCTATTTCAGACTCAGTTGATGAATATGAACCACTGACGCCATCCCAGCTGATGCTAGGATATCGTGTAGACAGTCTACTTGTCGCAACGCCTGATCCGTAGGAAGAATATGATCGCTCCAAGTGCACAGCAGAACTCCCCACGCGCCGCCAGAAAACCATCCAAAGGATTTTACATCGTTTCCAAATCAGGTTCAGAAAAGAGTATCTGACCATTCTACGGCATAACGCTTAGAAGACAGGGAGATCAGCGCACTCAAAGTGGGTGATATAGTTCAGATCCACGACGAGGGCCCCAGGTTACTATGGAGCCTGGGCCGGGTCATCGACCTTCATAAAGGAGAGGATGGTCACGTACGAAGCGTGAAATTAAAAACCACGCGGATGGACCGTCAGTCGACCGGTAGTATTACTCTACCAATTAGAAGTACAAGCGAGAGAATCTTCGAATGTTTCTCCCGAGTTGCCGGAACCAAACCAGGCACCCCTGCTCGATGCGAACGATGGCAAAGGAACAAAATTGACCGGGTCACCCGCGACAAGGAAGATAGCTTAAACACAACAGCTATTCGTAAGTTAGGCGCTGCTAGACCCAAAAGAGCAGCGGCTCTAGTTGCAAGAAAGCGAATTGTCACTTAGCTACAATAAGTGACAATACGCATTTCTCTCGGGAGGGAGTGTGTGGGGAATAAAACCCACAATGCTTCGTCGGAGGAAAGAAAACTGTAAATTGCATATTGTTGGAACCATCTAGTTCAGTATGACGTGGACATCTGGAGTTTTGGAATGTATGTGTTGTGGCAGTTGTCTTTGTTTTCTCCCCTTACCATCCTTTTCCCAACTTTCAATGGTGTTCCCGCTTTGTGCTGCCTCCTATATATTTTTCCTCAGTCGTATTACAGTAAAGGGCAAAGTAGTTTCCTTTATTTTGAAAGTATATTCATTTAAAGATTTTTAGTATTTAAATGCATAACATAGTTTTTATGATAATATGATTGTATTATGGTAAGAAGCGTAAGTCGTAGTTGTTGTAGATTGAAGTAAACCATCTTTGTTTTAAAATGTTAAGAGGTTCCGTGCGTATGTTTGTTGCCGGCCTGCTGGCTTGGAAGACGGTCATCATTTGGGTAAGAAGCCTTAGGGCAGCCAGTGCGCATCGAACCATGGCAAGTGTCGGTATAATTGCGGTGCTCACCCAGGATATAACTACAAATTTTGGATACATCAAGATGACATCGAGACTAGCATAGTCAAGTGTCTGCAGCAGTAGAAAGAATTACCGTGAATTAGGTAGACATTTATTAGCTGTAGATACACTAGTTCATTAGTTACAAAAAATGACAGCGTATCGAAGAGAAAACGCTGTTGAAGTGGTCATTCGTGAGGACAGAAATTCCGCCGAAACCCATGAGTGCTCACTTGTGTATCATAGTGATATGTTAAATATGCCTAGACCGAAGAAATCAAAATCTCAATCAGGTCTCAATCCCATATAAAGGTGTGTGATAATAAATTTAAAGATCTATGTAAGGTGATGAGGTAAAAAAAAAATCCCTATAACTTTGGCCTACTTCAGGTCGGTTATCTGATCAATATAATTACGTGGGGTGACACTGGTCTACAGCAGGTGATCTGATGAACATTAAGAGGGATGCCACTAGCCCCCAGCAGATGAGCTGATAAAAATTATGTTGAATGACACTGGTCTACTGCAGCTAGGTGATCTGATGAGCATTATGTGGGATGACCCTGGTCAACAGCAGATTATCTGATAAACATTGTGAGGGATTACACTGCTCTACAGTAGGTGATCTGATAACTAATAAATGAGGTGACACTGGCTTACTTCAGCTGATCTGATAAACGTTAAGTGGGATGACACTTTACCAGTGCCCCTCGGCGATCAGTTAAACCTTAAATGGGATGAAGCTGGCCTAAGGCAGGTGATCTAATACACATTTAGGGGGATGACACTGGCCTACTGCAGGTGATCTAATACACATTTAGGGGGATGACACTGGCCTACTGCAGATGATATAATACACATTAAGTGGGAAGACACTGGCCTACTGCAGATGATCTAATACACATTAAGTGGGAAGACACTGGCCTACTGCAGGTGATCTGATATACATTAAAGGGGATGACACTGGTCTACTGCAGGTGAACATTATGGGGGATGACACTGGCATACTGCAGGTGATCTAATAAACATTAAGGGGGATGACAAGGGCCTACTGCAGGTGATCTAATAAACATTAAGGGGGAAGACAAGGGCCTACTGCAGGTGATCTATTAAACATTAAGGTGGATGACACTGGCCTACTGCAGGTGATCTAATAAACATTAAGGGGGATGACACTGGCCTACTGCAGGTGATCTAATAAACATTAAGAGGGATGACACTGGCCTACTGCAGATGATCTAATACACATTAAGTGGGAAGACTCTGGCCTACTGCAGGTGATCTGATATACATTAAAGGCGATGACACTGGCCTACTGCAGGTGATCTAATAAACATTAAGGGGGATGACACTGGCCTACTGCAGATGATCTAATAAACAATAAGGGGGATGACACGGGCCTACTGTAGGTGATTTAATAAACATCAAGGTGGAGGACACTGGCCTACTGCTGGTGATCTAATAAACATTAAGAGGAATGACACTGGCTTACTGCAGGTAATCTCATTCGTTTTGAATGGGAATGACCAAGAAGGGATAGCTTGTCATAAGGCATCGTCAGTTCAATACATTATGTAAGCATGTATATAATGTCATCCTTGTTAATTATGTAAGCATGTATATAATGTCATCCTTGTTTATTATGTAAGCATGTATATAATGTCATCCTTGTTTATTATGTAAGCATGTATATAATGTCATCCTTGTTTGTTTTGTAAGCATGTATATAATGTCATCCTTGTTCATTATGTAAGCATGTATATAATGTCATCCTTGTTTATTATGTAAGCATGTATATAATGTCATCCTTGTTTATTATGTAAGCATGTACGTATATAATGTCATCCTTGTTCATTATATAAGCATGTATATAATGTCATCCTTGTTCATTATGTAAGCATGTACATAATGCCATCCTTGTTCATTATGTAAGCATGTATATAATGTCATCCTTGCTCATTCTGTAAGCATGAATATAATGTCATCCTTATTCATTATGCGAGCATGTATATAATTTTATCCTGGTTCATTATCGAAAAATAATTGCTTAGGATATCATGCACGTCAAAATAAAGTGACGTATGGAGAACCTGTTCAGCAAAGTGGTACATGATAGACGAACTAATATGAAATGATATAGTCTAATGAGGTGTTCGATATAATGACATTTTATTGTATTTTGTTTCGCAGAACAAGTATCCTTTACATAGGAACAAGATATACTTGAGTAAACTGATATCTTTCAATCGCTGTCCAACTGCTGTGTATAACTTTTTAGTCTCTTGAGAATGCCTTCTCTGACACTTTGTGCCACTGTTAATGTTTCTCTTTTGCAATTGAGTATTAGTGTTAGTGGCCAGCACTGAAAGCGCATTGCATGGATACGAGACCACAGCGCTACCCACTCGGCCATCCAACTCAACACAAGTTGTTGCATTGGAAGGCCGAATAGTTAGCGCTCCCTGCTCGTTTTAATGCAGTGCGCGAGCGATTTTTGGTTATCGTTTCCCAGTGATGGAATCACTATGCAGTCACATTGGCCTACAACAATATTGTTAACAAGTTCGTTTGAGTATTAGGGTTCATACATCTCCAATGATGACAGTGAACCAGCAGTGAACCAGGATGAATTATCAACCATATCAAACTGTTAGTTTCGTTGGCAAATGAATAACATCTACGAAGACAAATGAATGACACTGAAAATATTCTGAAGAGGAATAATGTGCTGCAACGCAAAGGGATTGCGATCGGAAAAAATTGTTTTTCTAAAGTAGCATATCTTTAACCGCATATCGTACATTTTTTGTGAATATAATTCATACGAATATCTATATGCTGAATACTGTTAGAGATTGTGCCAATTTGTTGCTATATCCGTGACAAAATTTTGATCAAAAGCGGTTTGTTTGAACTATTTCCAAATAGTGCTGTTTGTAAGTCCACAAGGATTGGTTTCAAAATAGTGGACTAGGAAACATTTTACCGATTTGTGTAGCCGAACACAAGATATCGCGCAGATGCAAATACCATTTTTCTTTTATCATGTATACCATTCGTACAGTAGAAAAATGAGGCCACTGTTCAGAGCACTGAAGTAACGCTTGGGAACTTTCTTAGGAAAAGACTTGTTCGCACATGAAGATACTTATTTTACAGCCTGTTTTGGAGATCCTCAACAATCCCTGGAAGAGGAGGGCTAAACTCTTCATAATACAGTGCCGCTGTGGAGCTCACCCTTTCTTTGTTTCCTTCGGAAAATGTTACAACTCTTGTGGTTCACGGCAGGGATGTCTTTCTTTCAAAAAGAACGCCTTTCACTTACTTGGCTACTCAGAAAATATTCCATTTCTTCTATGCTTTGTTTGTCTCAAGCAGCTTTTCTAGAGAGCATCTCCGAAATCTCTCCCTGACGATATCTTGATGCTGAGCTGTTTCGGGAGCGTGAATATTGAGCCACACTCAGAACCATGACGGAAAATGTTCCAGATAAAAAAGTACATGTTCAACTCCTTTTGTAATGGAAAGAATAGATGTAAAGTCATTTCCTGCACTTTTCTTTTTGTTGGGGAACATCAATGGTGAAAGAGAAAATTTGGTTCGCTTTCCAGCAAAAACAGTGTGTTTGTAGACAAACGAGACCTTGCGATGTTACTGGACGCTGATGATAAGAACGGGCGAGTCTGTGAGCTCTGGGGAGCAATGTGAGCCATTGAGCTACTCTGTGAGCTGTGAGGTGACTCTGTAACTCATGGGACGAATCAGTGAGTGATGGTAGAATCTTTAAGCCATGAGGCAATTTTATGAGCGAGCAATGGAATGACACTGAGCTCCGAGGCAACTTTGTGAGCGAGCAATGGAATGACACAGAGTTGTGAGGCGACTTCATGAGCGAGCAATGGAATGACACAGAGTTGTGAGGCGACTTTATGAGCGAGCAATGAAATGACACTGAGCTCTGAGGCGACTTTGTGAGCGAGCAATGGAATGACACAGAGTTGTGAGGCGACTTTATGAGAGAGCATGGAATGACACTGAGCTCTGAGGCAACTCGGTAATCCTGGGTCGACTCTCTGAGCCATGGGACGACTCTCTAACTCATGGGACGACTCTCTGAGCCATGGGACTACTCTCTGACATGGGATGACTCTCTGTGCCATTAGACGACTCTCTGTGCTATGGGACGACTCTCTGAGTCATGGGATGACTCTATGTGCCATGGGACGACCCTCTGAGCCAACGGATGTTCCTGTACCCTGTAAAACTTGAGCCATGGAGCAAATCCGGGGACTGTGGAGCGGCTACGTGGGCTGTGGAACGACTCCGTGGGCCGTAGAGCAACTCCGTGAGCTGTGGAGCGGCTTCGTGGGCTGTGAAACGACTCCGTGAGCTGTGGAGCGACTCTGTGGGCCGTGGAGCCGCATCGTGGGCCGTGAAGAGTCTCCGTGGGTTGTGGATTGCTGCGTTGGCTGTGGAGCGACTCCGTGGGCTGTGGAACGACTCCGTGGGCCGTAGAGCGACTCCGTGGGTCTGAAGCGGCTTCGTGGGCTGTGGAACGACTCCGTGGGCTGTGGAGCTACTCCGTGGGCCGTGGAGCCGCATTGTGGGCCGTGATGAGACTCCGTGGGCCGTGGAGCGGCTGCGTTGGGTGTGGAGCGACTCCGTGGCAGTGGGAAATCTTGTAAGACAAGTTACGACTCTGAGTGATTTGGGTCGCCTTTGTAAGACATAGAATTACTCAGTGAGCTTTGAGACGACTTATTGAAACAGGAGAGAACTATGTGAGCTGCGACGTGACTTTATGTGACCTAGAATGACTTGCCGAACTGTGGAGCGTCTTTTTGAGACAAAGGACAACTCTGTTAGCTGTGGAGCAGTCTGTGTGATATAGGAAAGGTCTGTGAACTGTGAAGTGACTTAGAGAATAAACAGCTCTGTAAGCTCTAGAAAGACTTTTTGAGATATGAGACAACTCTGTGTGATATGAGGTAATTTGAGAGACGAGGATGACTCAGTAAGCTGTGAAGCGACATTGTGAGACACGTGATGTTTTTATGAGTTATGGGATAGCTCTTCGCAGGCGCGAGCAGAATATATTCTTTTGACATTCCTTGAGTGTCTAGATTGTGTTTCTTTAACAAAATAAAGTGATGTTTCATGGGCACTCAATGTACTTGGGTACCGGTGATGCTGTATAGCGTATTGACTTTTATGACAACAAAATTACACACCATCTTTTCAGACAGCGACCGCTTCTTTATTGTTTCAACATGTTCGGTCTTACAAAGTTTTTCCTTGCATCTAGAATGAGAAGCAATTATTTATTGATGTTTCTGTCTGGGTAGGTGGGGCTGCCGTAAGGTGTAGTTTAGTTTCCATGTTGTAACTGACAAGAGAGGACAGGACCAAATCCATGCAGGCCGATGTAATAAGCTACAATAAGCAGCGCAAGTAGAATGTTTTCAGTCATTCGATCTTAAGATCCATCTGGGAGGTGGATTTGGAATTGAGATATCCAGAACCCTAATATTACACAATTAGCATTTAGATATCAAAACCCAATTATAACACTTCCTTATTCAAATAAAACATTTTATCATGACTTCGAATATCTCTTTGACTTGAAAGGAATAAGGTACTACTGCCAAGTGAACGGGTCTAGACCGACCGGCGAACTCTAACTAAATAATGCAGTAACAACAGCCTGCACGCTAGAGTGTAGTTACTTGTCTGTGACTACACAGAAGAAACGTGCCGGAATACAACAACTTGAGGAGAGGTGGATTTGGGAGGGATTTGGTTTAAAGGGTCAGTTTGTTGTACGTATAGTGCATCTGGTATGACATCGACACTGTTGGACCAACAGCTGCTGCCAGCACAACATTGCTTCAGGATCTAGATACACCACATATGAACATGGGACAGATCGTCACCAGCTGCCCATGCGAAAAGGGAAACCTCGGCTATTTTGAAAAGCTGGTACATTTTGAACGCACCTAAAGTGAGTTGTTGTACCAATCGCTTGAACTTTGAGATGACGTCACTCGGCCTGCACCAGCTGTGTGTGAAGGAAGGATATGGTTACATTGCTTTTCGTATCCTTGATACCTGAGGTCGCGTCATATGAGGAGATGGTGAATCTTGTATGCACCTGTTGAATGCTTTTTTTTAATCGTGTGCTTGTGTCAAGCTTCATTCAAGTAAATGCCCAGGGCTATAGCCAGCCAGTTATTTAGAGGTTGGACACATGACATGGAAAGTGTTAAAGGTGCACTACAATTCGCGCCATCGTAATTCTATTTACAATTTTTATTCAAAAACTATGGTCTACTTAATAATGTAGTAGTAATTTCGAAATAAATAAGAAATGTAGTAATATTTATTACTATAAATAATTATTTATAGTAATAAATAAGAAATGCGCGCGAATGAACTTTTGCCTAAAAAGAAGGTGCTGTGAGGAGTCGAATGTCGCTGTCTCTACATGATGAGCGAGCAACTGGGGGAGTAGGTGGGAGTAGGTTATAGTGAGTATCGAATAGTCGAGAGTGGATTTGCTGTGGGTCTCCCTCTTGTCATCAATGATTGTGACCCGTTAGTCCTCAAACCACAAAAAAAAATGGGAAATTTCGCGAAAAGGTATGAAAGTATCTTTCAAAGAAATTAGGCTATGGATTAAATTTATTCCTGTAGGTCGGACGATTAGTTAAAGGCCAAGGATTTATGGTTCATAAGTCAAATTTTATGTATACTTTCCGTAGATGCAACAGATTAAACTAAACTAACAGATTTATTTACGGGTCCAGTTTCTAATGTCCAGAAAGTTATTCTGTTATAGGCTAGATTTCAGCCGGATGATAGGAACCGAACGATGTTCAACAGCAACGCTCGACTCATTACCGTGACGTCTTCACAGTCACAGCTAGTCTAACTATATTATTAGAAGAACCATGGTTCTCTGTCCGTCACAGTCTAGCCGTGGTGGATCGACCAAAATAAGGAGGCCGAAGTGTCAGAATCAGAGGATAGGCCCAGCAATGGACAGCGAGGCTTCCCTGCAATTCCGAAAACAGGTTATGGAAAATAACCCAATGACCGAGTCACGTGAAGAGCTGTGAAGAGCTGCGATATGGAGGCTTCTTGACATCTTCAGGAGGATAGTAAATAAAATGAATAACAATATATTTTTTTGTTATGCAGTTACTCGAGATATCACGGCTTATCTGGACGTAGTGAAGAGAGAGAGGAGTACGAAAATTCATTATTTCGTTCGCAGTACATTTTGAGGTTGGGCAATTCTACAATTGGCGAAATGCTACTTCTTTGCACTAATATTTTTAACAACGTCTATCCATCCAAACTGGAGTAATCTGATTTATCAGAATCACTCGCCCCTTCTTAACCTCTACAGTAATGGTCTCGTATCATAATGATTCATGTTGCACTCGTTATTTATTTGCTAACTTTCTGCATAACTTCTCACTGACGTTTAGATTAGGAAAGGATACACTGTGTCTTCAGCAAGGGAAGAGGCTGATGATGTTTAATATTAGAAATATATATCCTAAAAAGAATCGAGGTAATTTGTCTGCTGACAGAATGGTCAACAGATCATTTCCACGGGTTTCGAGTAGCGACAAAAATAACAAACGGTACCATTATTGTTCGGTCAGGACAACCGAACAAAACTACGCTGAAATCATCAGGGAAAACAGCTTCGGAGTTTTACATTCGATATTCAAGTTAATGTCAACAGATTGTTTGCAACAACCAGTTGGATCTATTGGTTCATAGTGAACAGACAGACCAGTCGTTTTGGTTTCCTTGCAAAAGTCTACGTGTGAATAAACGACACTAGTATTATTATCGTAGGTTCGTAAACACTTAAAAGCGTCCAACACAAACGGGATGGACGATACATGAATAACCTTGTTTCTTTAATGCCTTCGGTTTTGACAAATCCTAAGTGATTCTCAGCCTTGCTAACCATCATCTGCCGTCCTCAGCCATCCTCAGTTGTCCTCAGCCATCCTCAGCTATCGTCCGCCTTTCTCAACCACTTTCAGTCATCATTAGCCATCTTCAGTTTCCTTCAGTCATTCTCGTTCATACTCATTATTCTCAGCTATCCAAATCCATCCTCAGCCATCCCCAACTGTCCATAGCCATCCTCAGTCATCCTCAGCAATTCACTGCAATAGTCAGCCTTCCTCAGTCATCTCCAGCTTCACTCAGCCATCCTCTCACCATCACCGCAGTGAAAGATGTCACTTCCTAGTCGAGTGGTTCACCGCCTCCTCTCCTTGCTGGAACGAATACTCCTCAAAGGCGAGGATGTCAGCGGGATGATTGCAATTGATGGGAGCTGAAGGGAGGCAATCAATGAAGCGGAATTGGTGCCGATTATGCGATCAAAAGATGTTATGAAGGCAGTGATAGCGCTAGATATGTCACATAAATATGCAGAATCATGTTACCTTACTTTGTACTCTGCTGGCACGGAATCATCAATTGGATACAAATATTGATTGAGAATAAGTTAGTAGACGAGGGCTGAAACTGAGACAAATACAGGAATATTCTAGTGCTATCGATAGCAGCCTGTAGCTCTCTCATCGGTGCTGGAGTTTGTTAGTAACTCTTACTGCATGCAGTGTCCTTGAGAACAATTCAACTGCAACTAGTAGACGTTGTGAACGAGAAATATATCGGATTTTACTAAATTAAAATCACCAACACATTTTTGTTTCCTGCAATGCGTGGATCAACACCCCATGGAGATAAGGCTTACTTCCTTCTACGCGTGGTTCAACAACCCATGAAGATGATGCTTCTTTCCTGCAACGCGTGGATCAACACCCCATGGAGATAAGGCTTATTTCATCCAACGCGTGGATCAACATCCCATGGAGATAAGGCTTATTTCCTGCAACGCGTGGATCAACATCCCATGGAGATAAGGCTTATTTCCTGCAACGCGTGGATCAACATCCCATGGAGATAATGCTTATTTCCTTCAACGCGTGGATCAACACCCCATGGAGATAATGCTTAGTTCCTTCAACGCTTGGATCAACACCCCATGGAGATGATGCTTCTTTTCTGCAACGCGTGGATCAACATCCCGTGGAGATAAAGCTTCTTTCCTACAACGCGTGGATCAACATCCCATGGAGATGATGCTTCTTTCCTGCAACGAGTGGATCAACATCCCATGGAGATAAGGCTTCTTTCCTGCAATGCGTGGATCAACACTCCTTGGAGATCATGCTTCTTTCCTGCAACGCATAGATCATCCATTGGATATAATGCTAATCCACTGCAAATTTGGAAATTGCACATTTGTTCACTTCTGTTTGAACTCAGTTTCAACCCAAGCTACTCGGGACTTCCATACAATTTATAGAAGTACCATGATTACTTCTCTTTGGGTGGCGCATGTTCAATGTAAGGGCAAATCTTCGAACGACAGCAGCATGCAAGGGTTACAGAGACGGGCTTCATAGCTTCAGTAAGGTATGAAGCAATGCGAGCGAATATATTTTGTAACAACGTTTTATTAACTGAATACTGTTGGAGAATAAACTCATTCATTTGAATTTTACATTCAATAGCTGGATTTCATAAATGAAGGGACGTTTTGAGTTTTGTAATCAATAAATCAGGCTCATGAACTAGGCAACCATCTGTTAACCATAAATATAAATATAAGCTTTCATGCATATCTATATATATACGTATATATATATAA
>SDVV010003606.1:0-21161 GCA_016164225.1 Gammarus roeselii | reverse complement strand
TAGTAGTTTGTGTCGACTACGTGATGGAAACAGAGTCTATGGGCTGTAGGGAATGTTTTCTGCCTTGGGTGGCATCTTAACATCAGCGCTACGTATTTGAACCAATAACTTTTTCATGCAAGCCAATTCCTTCCCCCAACATAACTAATTTCTTAATACTCCTTCAATGCAAATAAATTAATCGAACCATTCATTTAAGTATTTCAATCCTATGTTGTGAAACAAAGTACGTGCATACCCATTTGAATTTTACGCAGTTATGCGATTCCAAAATCTTGATTCGTAGTCAAATAGCAGGAGACCAATTTGTTCAAGCCCTATTAATATACAACCTAATGTATGCATACCTTGAAATTAGTTGTGAAACAGACGAAAAATGGATCACTATCAATTATGATCCAAAGACGCGTGGGTCACTCACAAAAATCATAGATATAAAAAAGTATCCCCGTCTGCTCCATACCACGATGTTGAAGCATTTCACGCTTGTCGGTTACATACACAAAATTTAAACAACCACCAATAACCTTGCCAGAAGGATGTTCATCGTCTTACGACCAGGTGTACTGTTGTGTATTCACACCATTACAATCACCACCTTAGCGCATTTGACGATATCATTAAGTAACTACTTGAGGTCATTTCTATTTATTGTAGAGTATTGTTTGTACAGCCGTTAAAGGCTGTTACGTCGAAATATGTGATTGCAGCATTTGACGAAGTTTTGAATAAAGTGAATTATTCAATAAAGCACATACACCTTCTTCATCAAATACAATCATAACTATTTATTTTACTCACAACAAAATTAATAATTCATCAGTGAAAGAACGGATTATACGATTCAAACAATTCATCACTACAAATACCAAGAAATCGGAGCGATACATTTACGATTTATATTTATCTACTACAAGACGCAAAGGAGATTGAGACTCTGTTGTCAGAAATAAATGGAGCTACGCTTAACCAAATTTAGGTACCCACTTTGAGTTTGGGGTTGCCACTCATGCTCGTGTCACGCGCAAAGAACCGAGTAATAAAATCTTTCGAAGAGGTTCTGAGCCTAAGTTCACGAGAGAAGGTTTTGGGGTTGCAGCTATAAAAAATACGCAGCATTGCCATTCAACATATGACATTGCTAGTCTCGGTAGTCTAGAACCAATTAGAGGATATGTTTACAGAAAGGAAGTCGTAGAGTGCGAGAAACCGGATGTGCCATCAATCAATATATTGAAACGATGAACTGTACGCTGCAAGAAAAATTGTTTATCTCATATTCAGATTATCGGAATCTCAACTGGTTTGGATAAATGAACCAGATCTTCTCAAATAATGAACTATACATGCAATCAAACGCAAAAATTAGATTTATATGAGAAATAACTGAATTACTCCTTGGAATGCATTAAATTAACCTAAACCATGATATTGAAAGAGATAACGAGAAAAAATATATATAACGGTACCCTCCGCTCACACAGTAACGAGAGGTACCGCAATGAAAAAATAAAGTCGGCCTGGCGGTTATTTACTGAATTTAATACTACATATAGCTGGTATTATTCCCAATATAATACCTAATTAATGGAAGATGTGATTTGATTTCCTACAGCGGAAATCACAAATAGCTAACAGTGCAATTGAGAACGCGGAAGTGAAATTGGTTGGAAGTGCAACACCGTTAACCGTTGTTTCTGGGTGTGAGACACCTCAGGATACAAACCAGTTTCGCAATCTCAAATCACATGAACGCGTAGATGGAGCCATCGGAAATGATGTAGCGTCCTAAATAAATATGAACCTCTATAACTTTATCCTAGGGTTATACCTTGCGAATATTAATAGCAGTCCAAAATAACGTGAACAGGTGACAATAAAGTGGATACAAGACACGATGCGATACAAAAAATATTTACTCTAAGACTCCCAATCCTAGTCATAAATCTGTCCCCACGCCTTATTCAATTCCTGAAATCTGACACACCCCTATAGTGTTCGAACCTAAAGGTTTTATTAGTTTTCCCAGCATTCAAAGCCGTGTTCATGTCATCAATTTAATGCTCAGTATAATCGTAAATAATAGTCATACCCCATGTACACGATTTTATTCAAACGCAAGCGTTTCTGCGTAATAAAGGCATAAAAATCGCGTAACTGATCAATACCGGGACTCATTTCATTGATAAACCGCAATCTGTATTATCAGTGTCATTAAATAAATATATAAAGTCTCGGGTGAGGCATAAACAAATGCAACAGTGGTAATATATAATTAGACAAATATACATACCAATAAATCACAGCCTAGTAAAGGTAACACATTATCAAGACAGTATGAAAACAAAAGAACACTCGGAAGTAACTGATATCGCTCTACTTAAGTTCGTGTTTGGAGAGAGGCGGAATCACAACACTTAACACTTCCTTCTCCCATATCTTTGATGGATCATCCAACTCGATGTATGCATCTGTTGTAAATCAAAATGATATAATTTCCTTGCGGTTTCAGTAAATATATAGCAAACTTTTGTAAGATTGCATTAGAATAAAATTAACGATGAATGTAATAAATCTTTTCGAAAATTGTCTATTGACATATATCATAAGAATTTCGGCTATCCTAATGATTGCCATTTTATGTATAGTCGATGTGTAAATAAGTTCATATTTTTTATAAACATGCCACATAAGGCGTCCAATTTGGTCATAATTTAACAGCAATAATCAACCCCAACGAAAAAAATACCAGTGAAATCAAGTAGCTTCACTCAATTTAATGACCAAATAGTCCCAAGTGTTATGCATTTATCGTTATGAGAGGCACCATAGGATTGGATCGCTGTTCTGGAACAAACATAGACATAAAAAATACTAATTATCTGTAAAAACTCTCTGGAAAAAATTGTGTTATTAGAGCTACCATACATCAGCACAAAGATGTCAAGAGGAGGCGATGGAACAATGACTTCCAGTGCTCGCATTAGAGTACTTGCGCATCTTCTATTTCGATATGAAGAACCCAGTGGTCTACATTCATTGTCATGCTGTCAAGAACTATCGATGGAATAATGGACACCTGCTTATGATGGATGGGAAAAAGGAACGTTAACAGAGATCATATGTTTCCAATGAAGAGATTATACCGTCATATCCCTAAATGCAAAGATGAAGAAATTGTACACCATTTGTTAATTAACCATGTACATTAACGAACATTTATGTCTGTAAATTATTATTGTTCAGATAAATATTTCCATTATTTTGTGTCTTATTGTTCAAATCCAGGTCATGTAACGAGATTTGCATTAAAAAACACATGTTAGCGATAAATACGCACTGAATCATCTCATTCAACATAAAAACAAATTCGGTTATGTAAAAAAACAAAAAAAAAACATTGTACTATATGAACAAACAAGTCACAAAAAAACATTTCTAAATCAACCCCCAACGTCGAGCTGTTTTGATCCCCTACCCCATTAGCCGCTACTCCCCTGGCTGTTTAGCACCGCTATCTGCTCAGCTGTTTGGTACCGCTTCTTCCTAGGCCGTTTTTTACCTATACCTACGATTGACGGACACGGTGGAGCGATCCTCTTACCTGAAATTGAATGGCAGTCCTGAAGCCCTTGAGGGGCAGCAAGGGGAGGAACAATGAAGTCACTCAGACAGGCTAGACATGTGTTGCCATGATGATAGGCTGACTGGTTGTTGTCTACAACCGTTGCTTTAAAAAAATGAGTGCCGTGAAGCAGAAAACGTCATGAAAGATAATTAGTTGCTTACGATGGTGATTAGGAGTGTTCAAATAACTATTGTTAGGACCCACTCACTAAACATTGAACAGAGAAGAAGAAACCTAGTATCTCTGAAGGCTCTCACGACCAGGGCATCTTCACAACATAGATTCATATATTAAAATCATGTCTGATCAATCCAGCAATATTCACCGATTGTATGATAATTTCACAGGATTGTTTCTTAAGCCTATTGGCCCCTTGGACACTTAAGGAAAGTAAACATTCAAACCGGGTTTTCACTCTATCCTAGATTCACTTCCATATCGTTTTGATGTTAAAAATATGTACACAAATCGCAAGTGTGTTAGTGTACTTGTCATACGTACATAATCAGTTATATTCCTGCAGGCCAGAACATTGTATTTTCGACACTTACTTTCAGTTTTTCCTAGCACGGACGGGGTTGATTGGTCCCTCTGAAAGGGAGACGCGAGGAACACTGACTCCTCCATGCTCCAAACCTTGAAATGTAGCAATATATGTTCAAACCCTTAGCAGACAGCAGTCGAGTATAATTCCTCGAAGAACGATTAGTCACGGCAGCAGCCCTGCTCTCGAGTGGCGAGTTGGTCGCAAAAGTTTCCGAGGCAAAGATTTATTGCGCCGCTCATAATAGGAGTAAACACATAAAGCCTCTCGTTGGCGGGAATGAAAACTGTCCATTAATAAAGTGGTGGAGCGTGAGCTTGTGTTTAATTGATCAATATTTTCCCTGCTCTTGAATGAATCGGTAAGGTCAAGTCAGAGAAACTTAGGGAAATAGATGAGACCTAGGATTCACCAGAAGATTTGCTAAGCCCACTAATGTAGGGTGTTTTCTTTGCATCTATATAAAATTGTATTTCTTTCCCTAAGTAATCAGCACACATTGGACCATTCATTGAACAATAATGATTTGGCTTCATTTATAACTTTCCAGGAGTGCTCCCAACAATCGAATAGGATTTAAACCACCCACAGTGATATTAATGTAACGAATCATCATGCTTGCGAGTCCCGAGCATGCATTTCCAAAAATCTCGCTCAACTTAACATCCGAGTGTCGTGGAGAAAAATATGCATTGATGTCATTAATTGCAAAAAAACATTAATTGATGTGCCGTAACATATGAAGAAATAAAATTGAATATGCGGTATAGAAGGTCTAGTTAGATTTTACACTCTTATGTTACAACTGAAAGCGAAACAGTGTTCCCTGATATGTGATGTGTTCGGGCATAATGTTTTAGCTCTATTTTGATTTTAACTGCGGATTTTTCTCAACAACAGTAATAGTTTAAACGCAGTTGGCGAGTGGGTCTGCAACGCATGCCTTTTGGCGCTGCCTTGCTCTGATTTATTTAAGTTGGTGACAAATGATTGAACGACATCCGCATGGAAGTACAGTCAGGTTAGCCACCCCACCTCGCCAGTTGGTACTCAACAAACACCACGCCAACGACTTCGGCTTACAAGAATTTGCAATGAATTTTGATGGAATTAAATTAATTTTAAAATGATCCTCAGGAGTTCTCCCTGTTGGAAATCACCGAGTGTGATCCTCGCTGCCTTATAGCCAATCTGCTTTTGTCCCTCAAAGCTAATCATGGTTCACCTTTGCCCGGCGGTCACTTTCACACGTGTCCACATCCACGGGCTGTTATGATGGGAGACAGTGTGACAAGAGGCCTAGGACGGCTGCCTTTACTGTACCGACAAGCGACGCGGTATGATCGGAACTCTTTAGACCTACTCTACGAAAGTTGAAGCTATACAGCTGTTGGTCAAGGTGGAAGGTCATGCGTGTCCGTGTTTTGCTGTACGGCGCACCAATCAGTGTGACGACGTAATATTTCCCTAGGCCTCTAGCTTTTGATTGTCCCCAGCGGATGGATCTTGTCCAGTTGCTCTGAAATGAAAAAAAGGGTGTCAGAAGCTCGCTGCAGACTGATCCTAGAGAGCTCGCTTTACTCCGAACAAAGTTGCCTGTTCTAAGACACAATTTCATTACCCTGTATCACTGCTGCGCCTGGGTAGGTTTCTTTCACCTGTGTTCTGTGTTGGTGCCTGTCACATAAGTGGGAACCGAGTATTGTGTACTACATAGGGCAAGCTCTATTATGCCTGCTCTGCCTTGGTACCTTGGATTAGCTAAACTAGCCTAGTTGTCTAATCGTTCCCTGAATACGGCTGGCTATGAATGGAAAATTAGTAGTTGAGATCTTGAAGCACTCTGCCAAATCTACTCTTGAAGGTGTCTACTGATCCACATTCAGTCACCCTTGGGAAATTCAGTTTCAGATATAATAGATTCCGTGAGTCATGAAGTCTTCAGAGACATCTTCGAAAGAAAGTGTCAACCCGTTGTTTTGAGTATTGATTTCGTTCATCGCGAAGAGGTTTCTGTACTCTAAATTGTTGAAACCATCAATGGGGTTTATAGATCTTCGCGAGTTAGCTACTGATCATTCTCTTTTTTTGAATGAAGAAGAGTTTAAGTTAATCAGACTTCACCGGTAGCCTTCGCTTCTGAGGATTGAGATCATCTAAGATGCTTTAGTTTGTGCTATTTCTAGTATTTTAATGTCATGGAATGGTATTGGGGACAAAAACTGGTAAGCATTCATTAGTATTGGTCTGACTTAGGTGTAGAAAGGAAATAAGATCATCTCCTCATCTTTGTATTTGAACTGTCTTTCGACTGATTTTATGAGTTCGTTTACCATCTCTTAAACTTCCAAGCATTGCCTCGATAATTTCACGTCACCACCGATGCAAACGTCAATATCTTTCACAAGGGTGGTGTGCGAGTAGTTCTTAAATCTGTTCTCTCTATCGAAGTGCATGCTTGAGCATTTGTCGACGTTGAACGGCTTGTGCTACGTCTCCGATCGTTCTCCTAGTCTACCAAGGTCTACCCAGAGACTCGACAGCAGAGGGGGTTTGTTGCAATTGCTCCCAAATTTGTATCATCACTTGACTTTGAGATTTGGCTGACAAAACTCATATTTAGAAAATTTGTTTGGATGAGGTAAGAAGGAGACCGAACAATTATTTTTGGAAACTCATTTCTGGCAGGGAACCACGGTGAACTTTCGCGTTTATCGCCCCTCGTTGTTGCCTTACTCAACCCTACCCATGACTCCAAGCGCTCGCATTATGATGAGGAGTCTCTTGTGGAGGATATTGCCGAATTCCTTATTGAAGTCAATGTAGAGGATGACAAAAACCCTCAAATCGTCGTGGAAAGCGATCGTGTTGTGGAAGAATTTGAGGAGGTTGGTCATGTATGACACCTTGCAGCGTAAGCCTCAGAGTAACATTCGTCTCCAGGTGATCTCCTCCATTTTATCTAAAACTGAGGTTAGGCTGATGAGTCCGTATTTTACAGAGATGTCTTTGGGTACATTCCTGTGGGTTGGGTAATTCCGACTATCTTCATGTCGTTGGCAAATAATGGAGATTCCAGGTGATATGGTATTGATTACCTTTTGAGCTAATTCATCAGTGCCTTCAGATTTCGTTGCCTTGAAAGTTCTGTTTTCGGCTGCCGGTTCGATGGATATTTACTGGGTGTCTTAAAATTGTCGCATCTTTCGGTACCAGATGGAAGGCTCTGGGATTTACTCTTCACTTGTAACGGTGAACATGCTCCGCTGCTCAACTTCTTCATTTTTGCCGCACTAGGTATGGTAGTCCATCAGCCGGTCTTATGTCCGATTGACTACGGACTATTGCATGTCCATTGTTTTCCGCAAAAGGCATACTTCAGTAGCGGGTTATGGTTTACCTGATTTCCCCTAGTTGGGATGCAGTTTGATGTCCAGAATTTTGTTTTTAAAATTGTCCAGAAGCTTTCAACTCCTTTCATCATGGGAAGTTGAAGGTGGCCAAGTTTCCTCGTGCACCTACCGATTTTGTTTTTCAGAATTGTAGTTCCCGTCTGAGGTGTCTTATTATCCGATATATTGGTAGTTGGATGAGGCATCAAACTGTAGGGCATACGTCCTGATTTTTTAATCATTAAATACGTGTAATTATTTCCTTTAGTAATCTTGTTATTACACATCTATTCCTAAGTTGTGATATGTTTCTTCCTAAGAGGTTTCTATCTGGTACCCAAAGTTGAGAGCAATAAATTCCTTTTCCAGCTTGTTTTGAAACCTTTATTACCATCTAAATTTGTTGAAAGTTAGATTTTTGTACATTTGTAGTTAGTTTTGATTAATAACCAGTCACTTTCAGACCGGCCTTCATTGAATATATGTATTTCCTATTTCTTATTCATAGATGAGAAACGTGAATGCAGTAGAATGAGATCGTCATGATGCCTTTCCGGCTGACAGGATTCAGTTATTGCTATCAAAGAGAAAGCCTCATATTTCACCGCAAATTATGATGGAAAAAGCCGTTCTGTGAGTTGTAACTATATATATGTAAATAAATAATCATCAGTTAGATGTAGTGAAACCATAGAACATATATGTAATGTTAAATGTTCACCCTATGATTATTGAATGTCAAGAAGCATATATAAAAAAAAAAACATTTACACGATTGTGTTGTAATCGATGTGACTCAGTTGTTTCCTTACAATGTATAAGGTTACTAGGAAAGTTACCCACAGAGTGTTCTTCTGCCAATTGTTTCAGGAATTTTTCGTTTTCGTTTAGGAACTAAAGTTACAGTTGAGTCTCATGTATTCGTAGCGATGTTATAACTAATCCTCTGTGTGTGGAGCTCGAATAGTGAGGGCTGAAATACTAGGAGTAAGCATCAAGGGCCTCGTGCGGGATGACGATTGTGCAGCGAGTAAACCTGAGAGGGTTTTGCAAATGGAGTATCGCCTCCTCCCCGTCTTACGTAGCGGCCTTTCTGTAGATAAAATTTCCGGTTGTTCTAACTCCCCTCCAAGGTTGCTCCATTCTATTTGGTTCCAGGTTTACCTGATGCCTACTATGTCAGGTCGCTCGGTAGTAGCTAGACGGCGGAATTCCAGCTGTTTTTTTATAGATCCAGCATTGAGCAAGAGCATCAGATGGCCATCTACATTTGTTTGGCCCAACATATTCGTTCCCGTTTCCCAACGTGATGACTTTTGTTTTCATGGGGTGGGTGTTCCAGGGTTCTATTGTTCTCATCATTATCACCCCTTCCATTCAAATCGCTGCTCTCGTCTGAGGTACCAAAGTAAGAATCGCTTTCCCCACTGCAGACTAGATCTGCTCGTTCCCGTTGCTATTTGTGTCAGCGTCGTTGTCGTCGGGAGGGCCGTTCTGGTCTACGGAGGTCTACTGATGTTGGTTGAAGCTGACTATGTTTAGGTCACAATCTTTGGGCAGAGATCTTCCGTGTCAAGATCGTTGTGTCAGTGTCAGAAATCTCGCGACCTACAGTAATTTGTGGTTGTTTCTGCCACTGTCTGTCGATAGACCTGTAGGGCGGGTATATGTCCAGAAGGATTAAGAATATTCAGGTCACTGTCTCTGGGACAGCAGCCACGATGCCATTTCGGTGCTCCGTTGCTTTTGCTGATGCAGAAATCGATTATATGCTCAGGTCCAGATGTGACGGTTTACTGTGTGGTGGTGATCAGCGTGTTGAGATGCCCAGTATTTTGTTTCTTCATTTTCCATTTTCCGTCATTTCTCTCCTAGGAGGGGTTGTTGGTGTTTCGTGTTGCTGTAATGGGATTTGTGTCTCTTCCTCCGTGAAAGATTTGGCCTTGCGTCTATGTGTTTCTATGGATTTTGGATATACAATAATTATGCCTATGGAGTTCACTTCTTCAATGGCTTGCTCCAGGCTCTTGTATAATGTCGAGTTGAGCAGGTTCACAACATTTTGGGACCCTGCTGCGCTAAGGTGTAAACTGTTTCGCCCGAAGTGCGCCCTCTCCGTCAATCCGTGAATCTCACGGGTTGGCGAATCAAACTCATTATTTTTTGCACAGGATCCCAATCATTTTGTTCATGTAGGTGCATTGTTATGCGCCTTGCTGATAATGTTGAGGAGCTCCCGCAATCTAACACCTATTTTGTTTTTAACAGAGCCCCCATCATTTTTTTCATGGAAGTGCCTTAGTTGTGTGCCTTTCTGGTAATTTGGAGGCAAGGGAGAATGCAGACGATGATGCATATTAGGCTCTTCTCTTCTACTTTGTCTATCCGGGACGTCGGCCATGTCGGGCGGTATGAGGCTGGTGCGTCCTTCAATACCAAGAGATCGTTTCCTCCAGCAAGCACAATGATCAAGTTGTCTTTGTCCATAGTCATGGTAGACACGCCTCGTTGGTGAGGAAGAGTCTGGAACTTGGGTAGGACTGGGGGATCCTGGATCCTGAGTCACCGTTCAAATTCTGTGTGAGCTAATATGGGTTTGGTTGAGGCTGCAGAATATGGGCGTTGAATTATCCGATCACCTCGTACCTGCCAGGGGCCGACAGGCTAAGGCAGCCGGGTTTCTGCTGACAATTGAGCGGTCTAGAAGCCATCGAAGGGGTTCATAGTCTACTTCGTGTTGGCTTGGCTTCCGGACTTTGTGTGGTTGTCATTTTAACGGAAAAACGTTTATTCAGAGACATCATTGCTGTGGTCCTGTTGGGAATTTCCAATAGTATATAAGGGGTACCTACATGTTCGTTGTGGGTTCCCACTGGTGTGCAACTTGACCACACTAGTGTGAACGAATAGAAATCTCTACCTGAATTTTCTTGCGGGGAGTCTGCCGTTCTGGTCCAACAGGGTGACCTCGTCAGCTTAGTCTAGACATGTTTGTGTAAGCACGATGTTGTTAAGCTCGTGGTTCCACTGGGGTTCCTCGACAGTGCGTTGTGGACTGGTTTGGTTCTGCTAGCGGTTCGTCAAGTAATGAGGGTGGTGATATTAGCGCATCCCGGCACTCTGGGTCATTGTTGTTCCTCACCTGTACTTCTTGGTAGCCTATCCTTCATTTTTTTTGTGATTCGGAGTCAATTTTTTCGCATATCTTGGCACAGATTGAGGATGGTGCCTTAGTACATCCTTCTCGGGATTCTTGCTGTATGGATTCACGTCGGAAGATGATTTCTGTTGTTTTATTTTCTCTCAGTGAAAAATTAAAATGAGTCTGTCTACTCTTCTAACTAGCCACTCCGCTGGCGTCGGTTTGAACCCTTTCCGGATAGTATCTTCGCTTGGTCTAAGTAGTTCTCCGATGATCTCTCGGCTTTGTCACTTCGAATTTGTTGCGTGCTTAATTAGGCGTTCAAAATTTCTCATCCTGTTATCTGGTAGGATAATTAAATTTTTGCAGTGAGGCTGTCTGATAGTCTGCGAGACTTCGACCTATTCTGTCTCTCGATGATCTAAAAGCCGCAGACAGACGTTCGAAAAATCGCCATTTAGTTAACAGGTCTCTTTCCGATGACGTGACGTAGGTCGACGGGGGATGCGCCTGCCTTACTTTCTGTTCATCTTGCATCATTACTCGTATTTTTTTGTTGTTGATGAACTGTATCCATTCTCGAAAGATTATGGGGGGTAGAGTAGTGCTCCAGAAGGGGTCACCATCGTGTATACCATGTTGTAGCATTGTTTGAACCCATTCCTTTGAACACCTCTCTGAGGCTGGTACATTGTGTTATTGTTATCACACAAGCCCTTGCCTTCCTGATCTCCACCACTGGTTACCACCGATGTCAGATATTAGGAAGTGGACAATCAGTCATTGCTCTTACATGACAGAGTGCCGGGTATCAGGTACACACATCCATCAATGCGTTTCCGAGGCGGCCCAAATTCACTAGAATTTTGGACTCATCTCATCCAAGCTGTATTTTTTATGCAGAGGGGCGGCAAGGTGCTGTCGGGATGTAGGGGGAAAAAGGTGGTGATCACCTTAACATGGAGAGACAGTACAAGAGTAACCAGAAAGTATGGGACTTGCATTTGGAAAAGGGCACACTGAACGGTATGCTTGCTGTTGCGGGTCAGACGGCGAGAGTACGCCTCCTGGCTGCCTTCAGCAGAGAAAGTGGATGCATGCAGTCCCTGCCATCATTGGAGACTCAACTAGAACCAGAGATACTGCGCATGGCCGTTGCTCTGAGGGGGGATCTAAAATCTGCCAACAACATCCGTTTCGCTGCGGTCAGAGAATGAACGAGATGGGACTGCGAGGAATATCATGTAGGTACAGTGCCGGCCGCTTTCTTAGACACTCTGCCTAGAACGACATTCTCAAAAGATCTCTGCAGAGAGCGGGAAGATCATCGGTGCTAGAACCTTTTTGTTTTATAGAGGTGATGGATAGAAACCCGATGGCATCACAGTTTTCATCTTCAAAAATTGTAGGAATTCATGTTGGGACTGTACTTGTGTGGACAATTATACGGAAACGCATTTGACAGGTTCTGCAATTTCAGCAGGTTTTACTGCTACAGAGGCAGAGACATGAAAATGCAGGAAGTATGGCGCTTTGACGCGACAGTTTCAATGTGAGCCAATAGCCTTGGAGACGACAGGGGTGTATGGCGAGTCACCTGCGCGAATTGTGAAGGAGATTGGACGTAGATTGGTGGAGGCAACTGGAAAAATTCA
This sequence comes from Gammarus roeselii, assembly GCA_016164225.1. Classification (NCBI taxonomy): domain Eukaryota; kingdom Metazoa; phylum Arthropoda; class Malacostraca; order Amphipoda; family Gammaridae; genus Gammarus; species Gammarus roeselii. The sequence continues at coordinate 8,800 of SDVV010003606.1, read as the reverse complement.
GGTGAATTTATATGGGTCCAGAAGCGGTTGGGTTTGGTCCTACAGAGAGGCAACGCATACAACATCCTATCAGCAGGTTTGAAGGCCGGTGAGAGGTTTTGGTGGTTCGGAGTCAACGCCGTCTTGGTGATCACAACTAACCCCATAAATCGTTTCAGAAGGGATTGTGCTCTTCCCGAAGGTAATTTTTTAAAGTTCAGATCATTTTTTTTCAACGAATTCCATTTCTAACATCTTATTTAATATCCATTGTCTGTCAAATAAAAAGACTTGAAAAAAAAATCCAAAGGTGGCCTTGCTCATGTTGGTTTCAGAGCCTCTGGTTGTTAGTAATTAATACACAACTCTCGTGATCATCCGAGAACCAGTGTAAGCTCTCCGATCACTCACGAATGTATTCAGTTCACTCGTATCGTTTGGCTGGGTGGATTTATCCCAGAAACGTACTAGTTAGTTGTTAGCATTTTTAACTTCTTCACCGGCTTGCCTACGGTCCATCCCGCAAGCTTTTAATGCATGTACGGGAAAGCCTCCAATGGAGGAAATGGGTATGATTTTCAGGTTTCTCTGAAGTTGTTGGTCAGCACAATGAACATTGTGCCTAATTTCTCTTGCCAACCATGGTCGGACCTGACGACGGAAGAAACGTGTCAACTTTCACACGTTGTAGACAATTTTGGCATGAAAAGCACGTTATGCAGCGCACGACCCCACCTTCGTTGACAGGGTTGAAGCCACTGCATATCAGACGCTAATACAACTGCAAGAGTCTAACTAAGTATACACAAGCCAAAGCCGTTCCGTCATGAATGATAGGAAATATGGGACGCATGATTTCTACTGCCAACCGAATCTATGAAATCTCATTGAGAGTATTCTACGACATTATCGTAACTCATGACGCTGATTAGTTTTCCTTAATGGAGACAAAATAAGTATTAACAATTAAAACTGCAGCCTCCACCTCAAGTTCTTGGGCGCTCCTGAGTTTACTAGTGTTTACAAGTAGAAAAAGACAACAAGAAGACTTTTGACCCAAAGTGGGTTGCCTTTTAATAGTAAGAAGATTAGTTCTGAAGTTGATCTTCTAATGAAGCATCATGTGCCTGTGTATTTTCGTTTCAATCGATCAAGAGAGGATAGCTTGTAGAAGGAACTAGCAATTGAACATGATACTTGAAACTACCCAAATCATCACCTGAAGAGAAAGCCACTGAATCACGATGTGGAACTGAGATTGTCACAGTTTCATTCCTCGGTAAGACACTGCTTACCGGTGACATTGCTGGACACCGTTTTGCAACGAGCAGGTACCATGCCAAGCACCTTTTCTACCGTGCTAGTGCCAATGTCGGAAATTAAATTAACCGTACGGGTTTCAATGCCGGACACCATTTTTCCCAAATATCCAGTGAGAGGGCTATTGCTGGGAGCTACTTAGCGACGATTATGATAGTATTTGTCAAGCCGTGACTTGAAAGGTTCCATTATATCACTGTTTACAACTTCCGCGGCAAGTCTGTTCTATTCCTCGATAACTCTATTCGTTATGAAATGGCGCGTGATATCGAGTGTGAAAAGCTAGCCAACTATTTTGCATCCATTACTCCTGGTCACTCCGTTCACATATAGAGTGACTAGGTTGCTTGCCCAAATTTTCCTTGTTATTCATTATCTTCCCCACTTTGATCATGTCACCTCACACTGTACGCTTCTCTAGTGAATAAGGGTTGGGTTCACATAGTTTGTCTTCGTACGATTTATTGAGCAGCAAAAGGATCTGCTTGGTAGCTCTACGTTGAATCTTTTCTGATTTTATAAAGTATTTTCTAAGGTTTGGAGACCATAATTGGACGGAATTCTCAAGGTGCGGTCGTAATACTGCATTATATAACTTGATAATACTGTTTCTGCTACGAGATTATGCGGGATATCATGCCAAACATTTTATTGCCTTTTTTGGCAGAGTCATTATATTGCTTGATGCATTTTAAGTCGTTATTACTGATGATAACCTAGATCTCTCTTCTCGGTGAAGGGAATCAGTTTCTTTCCGGACGTTGAATATCCGTGTTCAGGGTTATGATGACCAATGAGAATAACTTTACACTTGCCGACATTGATCACTGTTCTGACCTATCAACAATTTTGTTCAAGTCTAATTGAATCTGATCACACGTAAGTTTGACTTTGCCTTGTTCCTCCTAGCTTAATATCGCCCACAAACTTGCTAATGTTCGCGAGTAGAGTACTTTGCTATCGAGATTGTAAATGAATATAATCAAGAGAACTGAACCTAACACGGATCATTGAGGCACGCCACTCGTAACTTTACCTCTATTAAAGGAAGCTCCGTTAAGTACGACTCGCTGCCGTTTGTCCGTGGGCCAGAGTTTATCCAGTTATTTAGCTCACCACGAATACCGATGCACTGCAATCTACTAACTAAGCCTTTGTTAGGGACTTTATCGGAGGCCCTTCGAAAGTAGAGGTAAATGATGTCGATCGGAAGGTTTCGTCTCCTGAATTTCAAATATATTCATTAAAAAAAAAACAAGTTCGTATGACATAAATGATTGCGTATAAAGCCATGCTGTGTTACCTATCAACTAATTTGATTATAAGATTTATGTAATTTTATCCGTGATTAAAGTATCTATCAATTTGCCAATGACTGAGGTGATACTTATTGAACGGAATTGGCGGGACACTTTTTTGTTCCTTTTTTTAAACATGGGGTAACATTAACCTCTTCCCATTGAGAGGGGTAGGTTCCTTTTTGAAAGATTTGGTACACATTTTTGATAAATGTTCGGCGATTTAGGGTCTACTCGCTATCAGATTGCAGGGGTGAATTTAATTACATCGGCCGGGAAAAAGCTCACTGTGCTGAGGACTTCAATTTGTCTTTGAGCTATGATATCATCAAGATTAGGAATATCATGATTCTCTAATGTAAAATATAGAACAAAAGTATTAATTAAGTGGGACACTCATTTTAGTGTCGTCCGTTTCTAGCTCACCAACATTGTTTTCAAGAGGATCAATTACAGATCTTGAATTGTTTTGCACTAAATATAACTAAAAGTTGTTTCATTTTACCTATAGCATTGGTCGTCATTTCACTTTCGTAATCTTTCTTATTACGTTTCAGGACCTTTTCGAACTGTCTTGCTGATTTTGAATTCATTTCTTGCATTGTCCGCATGTGGGTGTTTCTGTTTCGTCAAGTGTTTCGCTTTCTTTTACGACTGAAGGTGCTGCAATTCTCCGTTCCAGTACTGAGACTGATTGACTGATGTTTGCCTATTTTTTGCGCGGGATATGCTCATATTTAATATTTTTAAGTTATCAAAAAGTTGTTTAGCGATTGATTGACTTCTTGTCCGAGGGTTATATTTGCTGACCCTATTGACTCTCTCAAGTCACCAAAGACAGCTAATCTAAAGTTATTGAGTTTTTTAGCAGTTTATTGACGTTTTCAACTCGAGTTCTATCATTGAACAGATACAGTTATGATCGCTAGTGCCGAATAGTTCGCCCATTCTGACTTTCGTGACATGAGAGTCGCTTAAACCAAATAAAAATTCAAGAATATTGCTACCTCTAGTAGGTGTCCTTACATTTGGGTCATGAACTTATCGTCAGCAAAATCAATCAGGCGTTGGCCAGGGGCAGTACATACGTCTGTTTCTCCATCAATGGCTGGATTATTGAAGTCTCCTAGCACCATACTGTTTTGTCTTGTGACATCGACGAGGGTGTTGTAAAGATTGATATCATCTGCTACAGTAATCTTTGGGGGACGATAAACTTGTGTGATTTGTCACTTTGTATATTTAACGACCACTCGAATTGGTACTTGGTCGTGTCTGCTGCTTATAGTAGGAACAAATCCGAGAAACAATACTCCACCACTCTCACGGACTTGACTATCTTTGTAAAATAGTGAGAAAACCGGGGGGAGAGTGATTTCACCTAGATAATTTCTGATGCTCGATTTCATCTAATATACTGTGATAACTATTATGACGATCTCTTCATTAATTCCTTGGATTCCCATTTCGTCGGAATTCTGCCAGCAACTCTTCGGTCACGGTCAGGGTCTACTTTGGGACTTGGATGGGGTCTTGTGTTCGAGGTGTATCTGTTTTCGTTGTCTGTTCCTCTATCGTTACAGAAGGATCCGTGTTTGCTGCTGCGATTACTGTTGAGTTGAATGGCGTCCGTTAGCTCATGCCGTTGTGCAATAATAACGGAATCATGGGTTGAGTATCGATAATGTTTTTTGATTAATTTTCGGTGATGAGACCAGTACTGATGTTTTGAAGGATGTTTTCGAGGAAATCAAGCCCACACGTGTTCGTGACTGCCTTGCTGGTGAATGTCCAGGGCTTACTAGCACAGAGGGGGAGAGCCGCTACGAGGCTGGTCGAGGTGCGTCGAGATCAGTCGAAACTGGGAGAGAGAGTGAGTGAGTCGAGTTGGTTCGACGAGATGAGCTGGGGCGGGAGGACTCGAGGAACCCGGGAAGCTCGGGGGACCCGGGGGACATGGGTGACCCTCCGGGACTCATCAGGCTCTTTTGGGACCCGAGGGATTTCAGCCACCCAACCTACCCCACTCCCACCCTTTAATGCTTGAGTAGAAAAATGTATTACAGTCAACAGGATTGCCGGCAAAGGGGGGAGAGCCGCGTCAAGGCTGGTCAAGGTGCGTCAAGATCAGTCGAAACATGTTGAGACAAGTCGAGTTGGGCGCGATGAGTCGAGACTGGCCAGAGTGAGTCGATAAAAACCGAGATGAGCTGAGACGAGGGGACTCGAGGAACCAGGGGAGCTCGTGGGACCCGAGGGATTTAGGCTAACCTCCGGGATCCATAGGGCTCTTTTGGAACCCGGGAGACCTTTGCCCCCCCCCTCCCCATCCCCTTAAATAATAAGTGTGATGTCAATAGTATGATCAGTTTTTTAGCCCATGATGAACCTGCCCTTTCTTTCCTCTTCACGATCTACAAGTTTGTAAAGTAATGCTAGTGTATTTGTGCAATAGTTCATGTTTGTAATTTTGTGAATAAGTTTTTTTTATAGTCTGTGTTTGGCGCGCAGTTGACCTGGACCGCGTGACCATAAACCTTGTGATGCGTTGCGGGTGGAGTTGATCAGATCCGTGAAGCCGAAGACCTTGTACCATTTTCGACTTTACTATCTGTGCGCATTAGCGTGTGTACATTTTACTCCTGGAATTCTTAGTGGTTGAAGGCGAGGATTCGTCTCGTCTGAGTCTTTATCTTACCTGAATAAATGGATTGTACTGTAACTGAACTAGACCGCGTAGCTTATAACATTGTGTAGCGTTGCTGTCGGAGCTGACCTTGCGCCAGTCTCGACGATGCTAAATCAAATCTCGGCAATGCAACCTGTACGCACTAGCGTGTGTACATATTACTCTTGAAGTTCTAAGTGATTGAAAGCGAAGACCCGTTTTGTCTTAGTGCGTTTCTTGTGCGCACCAGCGTGCAACTGACCCAGCTAAAATTTTCGAACTGTTATAATTTTGACAATTTTTTTTTCTCGCGCACAGAGGTGGGCGAGCCTACTGGAATCCATTATCACCGAGCCCTATGGGGGCGCCTGATATAACTCGCGTTGTGACTCCGTTGGAAATGAGGCATAAATCAAATAAAATAAATCAAAATTAATCAATAATTTTGAAATGTAAATTGGAATATCAGCGATACAATTACTGTTTAAGATTATCCTATGATTACATAACAAAGACAATTTTGAGTGCAATGAGAAAGTAGAGAGGCATAGATTTTTGTATTACGAGTGGCAACGAGTGAGTCACCATTTCTTTGTCTGTACAATCGGATGTAATTTAATCTTATTTATCGTCACATTACATAAAAATACACATAACACCTAAAACAAACACATACAGTAAACCAGTGCATGATTGGCAATTTCTCTCTATTTATTACGATACCACAAGTTAGTAGTCACTAATTTTGAAATTTATTGGAGAACTAAGGGGTATAGTTACTTTCTTTGTAAACAGCAGATGTGTAAATAATAATTAAAATTAGAAGCGGGATGATTTTTTTTTTCATTAAGATGATCAACTGATCTTTTTTCGGGTGATTCGTGTATGACCTACAGTGATGAGTTTTTGCGGATGATCATGTGTGAGCCTAGCTGGGCATGAGAACTAAACTAAGCTCATCCTTCTGAAAATGATGTTCGCAAACTAAATATTTTCTTGCTGCTTATAAGCTCTACATGAATACGCGCTGTTGGACATACCAACTGCTAATGTCCTTCAATTGCTTTCCGAAGACAAATATGGGTACAATGAGAAAGTAGAAAGGCATCATAACAATGGGGCTACAAGCGCCAACTGATTTTCACAGAATAATTTTTACAACAAATGGGTATTTTCCTGAACTTAGTCCGTCGTTGTGATAGAATGAAGTTTCTTCGCCCTCAACACATAAAATTGATAGTGGTTAAGTGGAAATTTATTTGTGTTCATCACATCAACACCGTAGTATTGTCTTATTTAGGAGGGTAACATATAAATTACATCTGTTGAGAATACCGGTAGGTTAGGGTGGTTTGTAGTCAAACCCATCCTACTCTAACTTAGAGTTGTCTAATTCTAAAGTGATTAAATAATGTGTTGTTCTCCTTGTTACTACCAATTTCAATTACAAATATGTTAGTAGTTATTAGCATCATCATATGAACCGCAGCGCTGCTACGCTGGTGTAAATGCGGTACGTACTTTCCGACAAAGTGTGAGGGTGGAGTGAACTGAAATCCGATGGGATGGCGGGTTGGAGTGAATTTTGGTTTTAGTGATAACAGCATGTGTCTGTTGGTGTGTTCAAGACTACGCAAGAAGCTTGAATGAGCAGCTCAGTGGACCTGCACCCAGTATCGTATTCCCACACACGTGGTGATTCATAGAAAACAAGAACGTGTGAGACTATTGATATTTTTTTGCCAGAACTGTACACAAGTTCATGAACGGGGAATCCCATTAAATGCCATAGAGTAGTTGGCGTTAGATGTCTTCGTGAATAGACCTAGTCTTGTCCTGCTTGCGCTGCGTTGAAGAAGGCTTTACTAAACCTACAAACATTGTATTTAATCCTTCTAATGATTCACCACGGCATCAACTCATGACATATTGGCAGGAGGCCATGAGAACATCTACGGCTTGCCTGTAACCTCTACAACTGGTCCTTTATTCCAAGGGGCTCGTCATGCATTCCCGCCTCTGGGAACGGAGAATGAAGGGAAACATTCACTGAGTACAGACACTGAATACAGACAGTTATGCTCATAAATGTTTTTCTAATTATACTGCTAAATACCTTTCAATGATGCATTATTACACGTTTTTCTCAAAACTGTATGACATATGATTTAATATTGGCGTTGATTTTTTCAGAAAAATAGCCTTCTGTAGCTATTAAATATATAATTTTACGTAGATTTTCATTTAATACTTTTATTAGTGAATTATTGAAGGATGAGATTATCCATGATATTCCTAGGTTTTCCGATATTTGCTATTCGTAACTTTGAAATACTACATTTTCGACAAAATTGTTCACATTATAATTTTTTTTATTAATGACTTCCCAATTAAACATTTACTGACATGGTAAGAATCGAAACAGTAAGTTATACGATTTAATTGTGCGATAGTCAGAAGGATCAATCATTTAATCACCCTACAATAATAAAATGATTATGAGAACTGTGAACACTGCAGGATGGACTTTGAACGCTAAATTTTGAGTAACCGCGGCGATATTTACTTAGGATCCTTGCATGATTACGCTTCTAAATTTTGATACCTGATTGCTCATGCAGTGATGTCGTCTCTGGCAGGCGTCAATACGTTTTGACTTAGTCCATTTTCGCTATGTCTTTCCAAGATATTATTTTCATCATCGTCACCACTGCCACTTTTCGAGCAGACAGCCCTCGAGGGAAATCAAACAAGATGGCGCCAAAAAACGTCACATATAAAAGGCTCAAAACGGGACACGGATTGCTGGAACGTCCAGATGAAACAAATCTTACAAACAAGTATAAACTCATTCCATTTTGTTATAGAATATCTATTTCTGATAGCCGGGGGTGCAGATACATGTGCCTGATTAATTAGTACCAAGTTTGATATATTTTTATAAGCAGTAAATATTTTTCACTGAACATGCAAGATGCATTGATAGAACCAGTTATAGGTGAAAAAAATTATCTTGCAATGAGACAAACAAATATATGCTTCAAACAAGTCTATGATCAAGCTATTTCACTAAAACCTAGTTAGTAATAAAATGATCGACTTTTCTCAACAAAACTAGGCCCACAAGTACATTTGATAAACGAAAAAGCTTTTCGTTGTACTGAACGTCATAATTTATATACCACTTAGATATCCTAATTGTACATTCTATTTAGACGTAAGATTGCCTTCATTAACTCTAAATTCGAAACGTTTACTCCAGTTCTCGCCGCTCGACGAATTGTTCTGCAGGTCCTCTTTATCTGCATGAACTATTAACTTAATGAACTATTAACTTAATGAACTATTAACTTAATGAACTATTAACTTAATGAACTATTAACTTAATGAACTATTAACTTAATGAACTATTAACTTAATGAACTATTAACTTAATGAACTATTAACTTAATGAACTATTAACTTAATGAACTATTAACTTAATGAACTATTAACTTCCAACTCCCAAGTTCCGAGCGCTTTTCCATTCAAATTC
>SDVV010003605.1:0-21163 GCA_016164225.1 Gammarus roeselii | reverse complement strand
TTTTGGTGGTACCGAACCCTGCAAGTTCCATACATGCATTCATCGAACCCTTCATCTTGATACCACAATCATATACTATTCATTTAATACAAAACTCTCAATGTAGAGATCACCCCGTCGAACCCCAGAAAACGACTCACCGAACCCCTGGGGTTCGATCGAACCCAGGTTAAGAACCACTGCCCTAGAGGATGTGTGCATGCGGTGCAATCTGATAGCTACCCCTCTGCCAAGCAAGGCTCTTTTCGATGCAGTTTGACAGTCACCTCTGTCTCTACAATTCTATGTCTGGTGCAGTTTGGCAGCTTCCCTTGTCCACACAAGGCTATGTTTGGTGCAGCCTGACAGCTTCCAATTTTCCCACAGAGCTGTGACTGGTGTGCTGGACAGTATTTCACGTCCCCGCATAGCTGCGTCTGTTGCATCTTAAAAGCCACCCTCGTCCCCACAGGGCAGTGTCTGATGCAGCCTGACATCCCTTTGGTACACAGGGCTGGTACTGGGGTAGTCTGACAGTTTCTCTTGTCCCCACAGGGCTGTGTCTAGTGCAGCATAGGAGCCACTTCAACACAGCTGCTCGCCACATCAACACTGGATCACGACCCAGCGTCGACCTCGGCATTTTTCAGGTGTGGATCACTACCAAAGACTAGAAAGTCTTTATTATTATTATTATTAATAATAATTTTACGATCAATTGTATTATTATTATTCTTCATTATTATTATTATCATTTCTATTATTATCATTTCTATTATTATTATTATTAATTATTGTTGTTATTATAATTATATTTATATCATTATTGGCGAATTTTAATAGCATATCGTGTATTTAGATTAGAGATAATGTAGGGTACCGTGGGTACAAATGAAAATAATTTCGAACACTTTGTTCGTGTTGTATTTGTCTGTTAGATGACCAAATCTGCTTCAGTTGTTTAACTAACTGCCAACGACAGGTTTTCACTGAACAATATCAAGCTATGGCCGAATTGATGTCACATTTTTTCGAATGTATTAGGCTAAATCAGTGCTGCGACTGATTAATGCATATGAGGCGGTAATGCATCAGATAGTATGGACTTGGACAATTAACTTTCAATCGCTGTAAAACAATTCCTCTTAACTTCGGGGTAATAATTTCTGATCATTTTTTCCACTGTAATGTTACGTTCGAACGGGATGGAAATCTATACGTTCGATAAAAAATCTGAGACGGTGCTAGCAGGAAAATTGTTGATTACAACGATAGATAAACAACATAAAAGTGAGGCTCACGCTTCAGATTTTAGCAACTCCCACAGACCTGCAATATGTGCCAAAAACGTCGATAACATTCATTTATTGTGACACGTTATACCTACATATATGAGAGCTTCAATATTCCATCCTTTTTCGTGTTCGCCTCAGATCAACGTCTACTACCACTCCATTACCTGGCCCATATCGACGACTACTACCAAACATTTATCCGCGTAGATAACGACTTCAACCATTCCCTCATCCGCTGTAAATTAACGACTACTACCATTCCTTTCTCCGCCTCAGATTAACGACTACTACCATTCCTTAATCCACCTCAGGTTAAAAAACTCTACCATTCCATTATCCGGCCCATGCAAACGATTACTATAATTCCTTCAACCGCCCCAGACCATCGACTACTATCATTCATAAAGCTGCCCCAGATCAACGACTACTACCATTTCTTTATTCGTCTCAGATCAACGACTTCTACTATTCCATTATCCGATCCAGATAACGACTACTACCATTCGCTCATCTTCCCCAGATCAACCAATACTACTATTCCTTTGTCCGGTCCAGATTAGCGCCTACTGCTATTTCATTATTCGGCCCAGGTCAACGAGTACTTCCAATTCTTTACATGCCCCAAATCAACGACTATTACTTTTCCTTTACCCGCTCCAGATTAACATCCATTCCATTATCCGGCACATGTCAACGACCACTACCATTCCTTCATGCGCTCCAGACCAACGACTACTACCATTCACTGATCTGCCCCAGATCAACGACTGCTACCATACATTTATTCGTCCCAGATCAACGACTTCTGCCATTCCTTTTTCCGCCCCAGATAACGACTACTACCAATTCCTCAGCTTCCTTAGAATAACGGCTGCTACCATTCCTTTATTCTACTTCAGAACAAAAACAGGTTTAGTTCTGAAGTAGAACATCTGCGCGAGCTTCATGTGCCATTTATGTCTTTAAAACATCAAGAAAGGGAGCAGTTTAGCTATTTTACGCCGATCCATGTAGAAATCGAGTCGTCACTTGAGCGTTTTGCTTGCATTGCTGTTTACAACCTCCGCTGGAAGTTTTGTTCCATTCTTCGACAACTCTATGCGTGAAGAAATTGTGCGTGATGTCGAGTGAGAAACGCTTCGAACGATTTTGCACATATTATTCCTAGTCACTCCACTCGCCTCTTGAGTGAAGAGGCTTGCTCGGTCGACGTTTTCCTTACCCCTCATAATCTCCCACACATCGATCAAGTCACCTCTGACTTGATGCTTCTCTAGGGAATACAGGTTTAGTTCACGTAGTCTGTCTTTGTACGATTTATTGAGCAGCGAATGGATAAGTTTGGAAGCTCTATGTTAAACCTTCTATCATTTAATGACGTATTTTCTACGATAGGGAGACCCGAATTGAACGAAATACTCGAGATGCAGTCTAACAAATGCATTGTATAACTCAAGAATACTGTGTCTGTTTTAGTACGAGATAGTGCGGGATATCGTTACTAATGATGACACCTAAATTTCTTTCTTCGGTGACAGAAATCAGTTTTTATTCGGATATTGAATATCCGTGCTTAAGGATATGCACCTATGTGCATAACTTTAGATTTGTCTTAGTTAAATTACATCTGCAACTTCTCTGACTAATCAATAATTTTGTTCAAATTGAATTGGATCTGCTGACAATCAGGTTCGGCTTGCATTTTTCCCATATCTTAGTATCATCTGCAGCGTGCTAAAGTTCGAAAGCACGTTTCTATCAAGATCGTTTATGAATATTATGGATGGAACAGGACCTAACACTGATCCTTGTGGCACGCTGATTGTCACATTCCCTCAAGGGGAGGAAGCTCCGTTAGGTACAAATCGCTGCCGTCTGTCCGTAAGTAAACATTTTATCCAGTTATTAAGCTCGCCTCGAATACCGATGCTGTGCAATTTTCTAAGTAAGCGCTTATGGGGGACTTAATCGAAAGCCTTCTGAAAGTCATGGTAAATGATAGCAGGTTTGTAAGACAGGAGCGATTGTGTCAAAAGCCATGCTGAGAGTCACCAATCAACTTGTTTGATTCTAAGAATTCTGCAATCAAACTTTCCCTCAATTTGCCAATGACTGAGGTGAGATTAATTGGCCGGTCATTGCCGGGACACTTTCTGTTTCCTTTTAATCCATGGAGTGCCGTTGTCCTCTTTCTATTGAGAGTGGCAAGTGTCATTTGCGAGAAATTTGGTGAAAATGTTTTGATAACTAACTGTTCGACGATTTTTTTCCTTAGTCTTCGGTGTTCTGGGATGAACTTGGTCTGGACCTGAAGATTTTATTACTTTCAATTCTTTTATATATTTAATAACAACGTCAAGGAATTTTTTTACTACGTTGAGGGCTTTAATTTGTCTTTTCGCTATGATATCATGGAGATTAGGAATAGCCGAATTTACAGAACAGAAATATTGGTTTAGTTGTACACTCACGTTAGTACCATCGGTTTCTAGCTCACCACTATCGTTCTCAAGAAGACCTATTAAAGACGAAGATTATTTTTGCTCGAAATATAACTTAAAGGAATGTTTCGAATTGGTTTTGGTATTCGCCGCAATTCCATTTTTTTTTTCGTTTTAGGACCTTCTTTAGAGCTCTTCTGCTGACCGCGAATTCAATTTTGGTATCGTCGTCATGTGGGTGTTCCTATTTTATTGACTGCTGTGTTTATATATGCAACTGAAGCTTATGTAGTTTTCCTTTCCAGTACTTAGGCTGATTGACTACTGGTTAACTGTTTTTGCGAGGGACATGCTCATGTTCAAAATTCCTATGTATAGTCAGAAAATTGGTTAACGATTGTTATATGCGCTGTCGGCATTGACTCTCTTAAGCCATCACAGTTGGCTAAACTAACGACTACTTCTAGTTTCTTATTTGGCCCAGATCAACGACTACTTCCATTCCTTCATCTGCTCCAAATCAACTACTATTACTTTTTTAATAACCGCTCCAGATCAACTTCCATCCCATTATCCGGCCCATATCAAGGACTACTTCCATTCCCTCATACGCTCCACACTAACGACTACTACCATTCACTAATCTGCCCCAGATCAATGACTACCACCATTCCTTTATCCGCCCCAGATCAACGACTACTACTGGTGCAAGGAATCGGCCCCTCGGGGCACCAACAGATGCAAAATCAACTGCTCGGGTAAGGGATGGATAAAGTAAGCCGGCTTGCTACTGGAGTAACTCAATACCCTTTGCATCACGTTGCGGTGGACGTAAATAAATTTCCAGAATGGACGTGTTGCGCAAAACATTTTGATACCACGTTGTCAATCGACATACGGTTATGTTTGTTTCAATTTAACAAATTTTGTGACCACAACGACAATGATGTGTTGTACCCTATGCGAGTACAGTCATCGAACTAACCATATACCGGGCATTCAGTTACTCAGATGCGAATAAGTATGTCCTTGTTTGTCGTATGCATTGTACGTGTCCATGAATACAAAACACCAACTATATGATTAATCTTCTTTATTTTCCTATTTCCATCAATCGTGACTAATCGTGACAACTCTTTTATCTCTTGGCAGTTCTTACCGACAAGAACATCGTCGATGACGTGAGGTGCGCCCGCAAGATTAAGAGACTTCGAGGGTTCGATGCCTGGTACGGATGGAAGAACAACTGCAAGGGGAAGGACCTCTCCAGCTACCTGGCGGGCTGCAGCGTGTAGAAATGGCGGCCCAGGCCCTGACACAACCTTGCGGTTGCAATATTGCAGAGAATAGAAGCAGGGAGGACTTCTTTATTAACACGACGCATCTCCATAACCGTCGGTCCGGACGGCGCAAATTCTTAAAATATCGCCGCTATGACGCGCGGCGCAAGTAAACATCCCCACCGCTGTCCTCACCGCTTCCCGCTTTACCAATTGACACAAGTGTTTTGACAAACAAGCTAATTTGACTAATTTCCCTCAACAAGGGTAAACAGAAATGCATTGGGAAAGCTTTTGATCATTAGATAAAAATTTGAAAGGTCTCAGATTCAGGCATTGCATTTTTAGATTATAAAATGAGGGAGCTAAAAGAACAGAAAAAGATGTCATTTAGGCCCCAGACCCCGGGTGCCATTGTAAAGGCAAGACCTTAGTTACCCTACTCCCCCCCCAGGCTCTTTTGTTTATTGTAATCCTTCATAAATAAACAGAATTTTTCTTCACTAATACCGATGTAGCGGAAGTCGGCGCGAGTCGCTATCCCTGGCGCTAAATTCTTTCATAGCTAACGTCAGATCAACCACTATCATCTCCGCCAACTGCCATATCAGCCCCAAGTTGCTCCGACTACCTACCTACGGTACCATTTTTTAACAGCGGACATTCATAGCGTTCCTCAGTCACACCAGCCACTGTCATATCTGCAAGTGACATTCTGGCGAAAATCTGTTTCAGCCCACGTCAGAATCAGCCACCAGTCGTACCATTTTACCGGTTATCACTGATGAAACTTTTCCTGCCCAACCTAACCTAACCTAGGGTACGTGTTTCTAACCCGCGGGGCAGAGGTACGTATTTCTAACCCGCGGGGCAAACATACGTATTTTTGTAGGGTACGTAATGCCGTTTTTTAACGTTTTTTTATTGAAGTTTCATTAAAGTGATAACTGTTAGGTTGGTACGCCTGTTTCGCTGAAATGACAGTGGTAGATATGACAGTGGCAGATTTTGAAGTGGTGGAAAATGCGTGTGGGCTGAATCATCGTTAGGTAGAAAGAACGTGGGATGAAAGATTTTTAGCGGTTATGACAGTGTCTGGCCATGACAGTGAGGTGAAGTGAAGTGGCGATAGTGCGCGTGTGCGGGAATTATTTTAGCGCGAACGCTGGGCTCCCGTCGGCGCAGCGGTGCGGGGCGCAACTTTGGGGTCAAAAATAGCGTCGCCGCGGTCGCAGAGGTGTGGGCGCAAATGCCAAATTTAAGTGGGTCACTCACCTTGTTTGATTTCTGCAATTAGTGAATGGTCAACAAGTGTTTGTATCTTGGTACAGTAACGAGGTACTGAATCTAGAAACTCTATTTAAACACTGTATCTAGATACTGTTACTTGCCCAACACTGACTAGCCTGTACGTGTGACGGCTGAAAAAATGTTAGAAATAATGGATTTTTTATCCGTTAAGCAAATATATGTTCGATATAATTTGATGACAATATACCGGGAATTACTCTATTATATTTTGAATACATAACTTTAATAGAAATGTGTTCTGCTACCGATAAATGTGGCTTGATCACCCATTTTATGCAGGTAATATAAACCAGTTGAGACATCAACGTAAATCATTGAAATATCATCAGACGTTTATAAAGTTTTTTGCTTCAGGGAACCTTCGAAGGTTTATTTATGTACTACCACCACAGTTTTATCGTATATTCTATGTACAGTCTGTGAAGTTCAAATCAAATATACGATTTTAATTTTGATTGAACTACCGAAGACATGTTCTATTGACATCTCTTATTTGATACAGCAGACATGTCTGCTCGTGGTGTAACGGAGGAGAAGGTGGCCGCAGTGGGAGAGGTTGACCATCATTTACGTTCATCTTAGATGGAGATATGGAACGTTCTTCTTGCGGTCACATAGGCGCTGTAGGAAAGCTTAGCGTATTGTTGTGTTAAGATCTTAACTAATATTTAAAATATCTATTCTAAGCTGCAAACTTGTCAGAGCATCAATTCAAGTTGCCAGTAAACATTCGATGAGTGAAATTACCCTGTTATGCGTCCCACAAGTGCGCGGTGGCAGATGTTATCGATCTATACAACACCCTCATTGATGAAGTCACAACACAAAAGATTTTTGTGCTTGGAGACTTCAATATTCCTGAAATTGATCGAGATGCAGACAAAGGTTCTGTTGCGGGTCAACACTTGATCTATT
This sequence comes from Gammarus roeselii, assembly GCA_016164225.1. Taxonomy (NCBI): domain Eukaryota; kingdom Metazoa; phylum Arthropoda; class Malacostraca; order Amphipoda; family Gammaridae; genus Gammarus; species Gammarus roeselii. The sequence continues at coordinate 13,942 of SDVV010003605.1, read as the reverse complement.
CTGCTGACGATGAGTTTATGACCTAAGGGGTAAAGACACCTACAAGAGGCAGCAAGCGACTCTCAAGCAACGAACTTTGAAGTGGTCGATAGCCACGGAACTAGCGACCATAACTAGCGACCATAACTAGCGACCATAACTAGCGACCATAGCTAGCGACCATAATAGAGCTCGTGTTAACAGTATCAATAAGCTACGATAAAGTCTCAAATTTTGAATTAGCTAACTCGAGTTGTGTTCGGGAGTGAATGACGTCAGCGATTAAAACTGTCGGACCTGACGTCAATCAATCGGTAACTAATTTCATAACTACACTTTAAAATATTGAACTTGATCTAATACGAAAAAAAAAACAGGTGACCAACAGTCAATCAGCCTAAGAACAGGAAGGAGAAGTACAGCAAGGTTCAGAAGAAGGTCCTGAAACTTTAAAGGAAAGTTTATGGAACGTAAATTGCTGCGGACTCCAAAACAAATCAGAAAATATTTATTTGCTATAATTCGAGCAACAATAAATTCAAAATCTGTAACATGTCTCCTTGAGCACGATCGTGGTGAGATAGAAACAGACACTTGAATGATCTTTCAACTAAACGAACATTTTTGTTGTATGTTCAAGTTAGAGATTCCGGAATTTGCCATCCTCATGGTGACTAAAAAAAGCAATTAAGTCCCTCACCCAGGCTTAGTTTGTAAATTGCACTGCATCAGCATTCGAGCCCTACTAAATTACCAGATAAAATCTCGCACACGAATGGACGACAGCGAGTCATACTTAGAGAGGCTCCCCTTTCAGTAATGTTGCAAGCGACGGGCCTCGAGGATCTGTTTCAGGTCTCTTTTTATTGACATGATAATAAACGATCTCGAAAAATACGATATTTCGCCCATTATCAAGTTTACAGATGATACTAAGCAGAGAGGAAAACTTCAAACTGAACGTGAGTTTCAACAGGTCAAATAAGACATGAACAAAATTGTTGCTTGGTCAGAAAAGTGGCGAATAAAATTCAATGTCGATAGATGTAACGCTATGCACATAAATCCTCACAACCTCAAGCATGGGTATTCCATGTCTGGGAAGAAACTTATTCCCGCCACCGAAAAGAGATATCCTCGTGTCATCGTGAGTAACAATTTGGGAAGTAGCAGCAATGTAACGATGTCACCTCAAGTGCTATGTCCCGTACTATCTCGTACATGAGCAGCAAAAGTATTTTCAAGTGGTACAAAGTATTTGTTTGACCGCATCTAGAGTACTCGGAGTATTTTGGGTCTCCATAGCTTGAAAATTATGTTGTTAAATTAGAGAAGGATCAACTTAGAGCTAAGTTTTTATCCCCTCGGTGCGCAATGAATCGCTCAGCATTTGATCGCTGGAGATGGCGGCTAGTTATAAAGGGTAATTGAAACGTTGACCGAACTATCTACTCAAGATGCAAACGAAGTTAAGAGGAATAAAGTTTACACATTAATTGATTAGCATTTCATACTCGCCATAGCGTGTAACTTCATCAAGTATTCAGTTGTCGAAGAAGGCAAAAAACATGTAGAGAAGTTATAATCAGCGAAACAATCGAAACGTTCAAGTCAAGGCTCAACAAATTGCTCCAGAATCCCAAATATTTAACTTCTTGGCTTAGCTTATTTGAGAAACAGTGCCCGGTGTTATAATTGGCACGTAAATTACAAATTTGTGTCTGGCATTGACACCCGTACGGTTAAAATAGTGGTTTGATTGGTGTCTGGCACTGATACTATGTTCGTTGCGAAACGGTATTCGGCATTAACACCAGTCACCACTGGCTTAACGGGGTAGATTACGTGTTATAAGTTGTTTCGGGTATAAGCGTTAAATATATTTCCTACTATGATGTTTTCATTTCTTGATCCTCCACTACTTTATTTTGCTCACGTTAATTTCTACTGCAGAAACCATCTCCCAACTATTACAAGGCCACCTATCACTTCCAACATTCAAATATTACTCTCACTCCTTCCACTTATGACATTATTGACGTAAGTTCCATCTCAGGTGAGCTATTCAAAGGCTACCTATCACTTCCAATACATTCAAACACTACTCTCACTCTTCCGATGTATGATATTAGTGACGTAAGTTTCATCTCAGGCAAGCTATTACAAGGCCACCTATCACTTTCAACACATTCAAACACTACTCTCACTCCTCCCACAAATGAAACTTACGTCAGAATTGTTATTGTTCGACCAAATTCATACCAGTCTTCGAAAATCAGATTTAACGAGAGCAGACGGACACGAATGCTCACTAAGTCTTTTTGTAGAATGTTTTGCCCGGTGATTCTGTATTCGATTAGCCATTCAATAGCTCGCCTGAGATGTAACTTAGGTCAATTACATCAAATGTGGGAAGAGTGAGAGTAGGGTTTGAATGCGTTGGAAGTGATAGGTGACCTTGTAATAGCTCGCCTGACGGTGAGGTTCGGAAGTTGGTGCTTCCCATCACATAATGCCACTTCGTCTATTGCTCACGAATGTCTGCATTCATTTCTGAGTTAAGTGTTTCAATCTCTATGATTCTGTTGTCGGTGGAGCTGCTGTTGACCAAATCAGTGATTGGATGAGTAGCGACTGTTCGGTTACAGAATTACTGGTACGATTGGTTCCAGCAAGAAGATAAAAAATGAAATTAGGAGTGACTCTGAGATTAAATACTTGACAACTTACAATGAGTGAACGGGGCTGAGTTTGTTTGAGTGTGAGTGTTTGAGAGGAGTGTTGAACCTCGCCTTGCCGTCGGCCACCCCCTTCCTGGGGGATCCGGATGAAAAGTGTTTCGATTTGTATCTGTCTATTTCAGTTATATTTGGCTATCTCAATGTTGCGCTATATTTGTACGTATATTGTATTGAAAAATCAAATAGCGCGAACGTGGTTAATTAGCACTCAATCGCTATAATACAATGACTCTAAACTTCAAAGTGCTGTTTTCTGTGTTTTTTTTCTTGAATTTTATTGCATTTTTGTGTCCCAACAGTATTGAAATCTATTCGTGCGAGAGAGCATTTCTGAAACTTCGAAGATTACAATATAAAGAAATATGGAAATGCCGTCCACGCTCCTAATGTTATTTTTTTCACAGACTTGCAATACATACCTAAAATCCGTCGATTCCTTTCTTTTGCTGTTGCATGTTATTCACAAACAAAATATGAAGGCTCCTATTCTGCTGCATTCGTTTGCAATTTCGCTGTGGATGAAGTCTCGTGATTCGTCATTCCTGTCCTGCTATGTCCCAGATCAATGACTACGATGGTTCCTTTGTCCATCCTTGATCAACGACCACTACCATTCGTTTATCCGCACCAGATCAACGACTTCCATGGTTCCTTTATCTGCCATAGATAATTGGCGTCTACAGATCCCGTATCATGCCCAGATCAAAGAGTACTAACATTCTTTGTCCGCCCCTGATCAACGCCTAATACCATTTCTCCATCTGATTCAGATCAATTACCTCTACCATTCCTTCATCAACCACATATCAACGGCTACTACCATTCCTTAATCCGCCCGAGGTTAACGACTACCACCATTCCCTCATCGGCTTCAGATTAACTTCTACTACAATACCTTTATCTGCTTTAGATCAATATCTGCTACTATTCCTTTTTCCGCAACCGATAAACTACTCCTACCATTTCTCTATCCACCCAGATCAAAGACTACTACCATTCCTATATCCACTCCAGATCAAAGACTACCACCATTCTTATATCCGTTCCAGATCAAATACAACTTCCATTCCTATAACCGGTCTAGATCAAAGACTACTATCATTCCTACATCCGCTCTACATCAAAGATTACTACGATTCCTTCATCCGACCCAGAACAACGACTACAATCATTCTTAAATCTGCTTCAGATCAACGACTACTACCATTCCTTTATCCGTACCGGATCATAGACTACTACTATTCTTCTTGTCTGCCCGAGATCAATAACTGCTGTTCCGTTCCTTTATCCGCCAAAAATCAACGACTTTCATGGGTGCAACGAGTCGCCCCCCAAAGGCACCAACGACTGCAATATCAACTGCTCACGTGAGGGATGGACAACCATGCTGATTTGCTGCTGGAGTAACTCACTCCCCTATGCATCATGCTGCGGTGGACATAAATACCTGCCAGAATTGACATGTTGCGCATAACATTTAAAGACTTCGTTGTCAATCAGCAGTATGGTAGTGATTCTATTAATTCAAGAAGTTTATTGAAGATAGCAGCATTGATTTGTTGATAAGATATGCAAGCATAGTCATCAAACTGACTTTATACTGGGTAGCTATTTAATTACTTTGATAGGAACACGTACGTCCTTGTTTATGATATCTATTGTGTGTATTCAAGTATACGAAACGCTTATAAATTTTCTTTATAAATTTCTAGCAATTTTGACCACTGGCAAACTCTTTCTCATTTACACAGTTCTGACTGACAATGACATCGCAGATGCCGTGATGGCTTGACACGGCTTGAGGAACAACTGCAGGGGGAAGAACCTCTCCAGCTACCTGACGGTGTGCAATGTCTAAAGATGGCGGTCCAGACCCTAGCACGAACATAAGAAGGAAAGGGAGCTTAGGAAATGATGGCTATATTGCACTGAATGGAAGCAGGAAGGACTTATGGGAAAAACTGTATCGAGATACTTTCCCCGTTTCTTTGCCCGTTTCCTGCTATAGGTATTCGGTCTCTGGGTACTGTATCTTGCCCATTTCGGGCTGCAGCGCGCACATGTGACGATTGAAACATGTTTCAAAATAATTGATTTTGTATCTGTTGTTCGAAATACCTTGATATCGATATCCAGGAAATTACTGTATTAAATTTCGAAAATTGGAAGTAAATACCAATGTGTTCTCTGCTACCGATAATTGTGTCTTGATCCCCCATATTATTTTTTGTAGTGTGTTCTTTGTGTTATCTGCTACCGATAATTGTGGCTTGATCCCCCATATTATAGTGGTAGCGTGTTCTCTTCTGCCGATAATTGTGGCTTGACCCCCCATATTATGTTAGAAGTGTACTCTCTGTGTTCTCTGCTACCGATAATTGTGGCTTGATCCCCCATATTATGTTGGTAGTGTGTTCTCTGCTACCGATAATTGCGACTTGATCTCCCATATTATGTTGGTAGTGTGTTCTCTGCTACCGATAATTGAGACTTGATCCCCCATGTTATGTTGGTAGTGTGTTCTCTGGGTTCTCTGCTACCGATAATGGCGACTTGATCCCCCATATTCCCATATTATGTTGGTAGAGTGTTCTCTGTGTTCTCTGCTACCGATAATTGCGACTTGATCCCCCATATTATGTTGGTAGTGTGTTCTCTGCTACCGATAATTGAGACTTGATCCCCCATATTATGTTGGTAGTGTGTTCTCTGGGTTCTCTGCTACCGATAATTGCGACTTGATCCCCCATATTATGTTGGTAGAGTGTTCTCTGTGTTCTCTGCTACCGATAATTGTAGCTTGATCCCCCATATTATGTTGGTAGTGTGTTCTCTGCTACCGATAATTGTGGCTTGATCCTCATATTATGTTGGTAGTGAAAAATAATTAGGACTTCATCGTGAATCATTGTAATATCTTCGGAAAAATATTTAGTATTTGTTGCACCGAATATTAGCAGGTTAATTTATGTGCTACCATTTATGTGTTATCGTCGGCGAAATTCTGTTTTTTGTATCCAAATATACGATTCCATGGCATAAACGATTTCTATTTAGATTAAACTGCCGAACACATGGTCTAAAGACAATAGAGAGGATGTGAAATATCGTTTGTGATATAGCAGATAAGTGGCCCCGCGGTTTAGTGAAGGAAAAGGTAACCGCTGTGGGAGGGACTGAGCTTCACCTGTTTTCTTCATAGATGAAGAAGATGGAAGTTAGAATATTCATGCTGCTGTCAATCAGGAAGAATAAGAATGTTTTGCCCCTCCAACATTCACTAGGCTGTAGCACGGCTGTTCCTCGTGTGAAAATCTGTAAAAATATTTCTACAATTTTATACCAAGCAGCAGACACGACATAGTATCAATTCAAGTAGTTGATAACAAATAAATTGTCAATTTGCCCTCGTATGTGGGCCCCCAACAGCACTTCTGCAAATGATATCTACCTATACAACCCCCTTGCCGGTGTCATCACAACACCGAACACTATTGTGCTTTGAGACTTCAATGTTCCTAGCATTAGATGGGAAGCAGGCAAATGCACTGTTTCAGGTCAATGCCTGATCGAATCTGCTGACGATAAGTTCATGACCAGTTGTAAAGGCACCAACAAGAGAGAGCAATATCCGTCATCTTAAATTTTGTGCAAGAGACTCACGTGTTACGAAAATTGATGTGGACGAACCCCACGGAATTAGCGACTATAACTGTATCCGTTTCGAGATAATGCTCGTGTTTATAACATCAATAAACTACGACAAAGTCCCTCATTTTAAATTAGCTAATTCAAAAGAATGTACGGCGTCATTAAAAGTAACTCATGGACGTGACGTCTATCAATCCTTAAACACCTTTTCAACTTCTCTTGCATGCATCAAACTTGATCATATACCGCGGAAAAACAGGCGATCAACTGTCGGATCAAACATCCGTAGGACGAATCTGCACAAAAAGAATTTAAATTCGGCAGAAGAGTTTTATGGCAGGCCTTGAAACGTAGAAGGGAGATTAATTAGGACACTAGAGTAAGTGTCCTACAAAATCAACGTTTCTATTCTGTACTTACGTTAGAGAAACCGGATACTCCTAATCCTTATGTTATCATAAATCCTCATGTTATCAAAGCAGGAAGGCAAATTGAAGCCCTCGCACCGTAATTTTTTCCCATGTCAAAGTAATTAAATAGATAAGTTTAGTGAATGCCAAAAAGTCTCATGGTCCAGACCAAGTTCATCCCAGAATACTGAAGGTGAACGAAATCACCAAACCCCTATTAAAAAATCCGTTCACGCTCTCACAAATAGATTGCAGTCAACGTTACACCAATTTTCGAAATGGGATTGAAGCCAACGTCAGTACAAGCATCGGCATCGTGCAGCTATCGGCAAATGCCGGTTCACGTTGAAAAGTGAAGGGAAAATTACGGAGACCCGGGTGCACCGTTGGGGTTATGGCGTGCTCGTGATGGCTTATTGTTAGTAGTATGTTGTGTGTAAAAACTGTATTTTTGGGGGCGGGGAAAGGGGGAGTGATGAAATAGGGATACCCAATTTGCTAGAAAAAAACTGATATAATACTATGAAACTCATAACTCCAGAGTAAAAACATTAATGAATCGTCACCATAACCTAAGCCAAACTGTAATAAGATAGAAAATTTATATCAGTACTTGAACCTAGCAATAATTTTGTAGCACCGTAACAATATAGACCGAACAAATCTAATTGAAAATTTTATTCCTATAGAGAAATTCATACACAGAAGATACAAACATAATAAATGCTCTCCACATAATGACAAATATTTCCTCTTTCTATACCAGTGCTTAAACAAAAATTACTAAGCAGGACGTACGAGATACCGTTCCATACTCAAACAAAAGCTAGCAAATATTCAACATAAATGGCCAAACAAAACCTGAAACCGAAATACATTACTAGGCTTATAAAAAATAACGTGAACTGTTCCTACAGTGCTACCCTGACGTGGATGACCATTTTATCCTATGGCCAACCAAAACAGGACCGAAACCAATATCAACACCTAAATTTACCCATAATTTTGAACACTACAATCTACCAAAAAAATAAAACCTACATTGAATAGCAAGACACGCAAGATATCCAATAAAAAATTACCTAACAAGACATGAAACCGGTACGGCTACATTACCAATCTGGTAACAAATAAAGTGAAGGAATCCTACAATAATGCCCTGTAGCGGATAACACCCATTTCTCTTTTATGGGAAACAAACATGAACAATTCCTATAACAACATATAAATCTACCAATAATTTCTAACATAGCAATCTACCTCGGCTTGAACCTGTTTTGTAAACAAGGTATGCGAGGTATCCTTCCACATATGTTTAAAATCCTACACCAATAAGCCACGAGGAAATAAATACAAGACTTGAAACCAATATATGTACATTACCAACCACGTAATAGATAAAATGAACTAGTCCTACACTAATAAACGGCAGTGAATCACCATTCAATCCCAAGATATTGAAAAAAAATCAAATCCTATATCAACACCTTAACATAGCAATAATTTCAAACACTACAACAAAATAGACCGAACTAATCCTATTACAAATCTTATTCCTGCAGAAAAACCTTCCCGTCTATTATACCGAATATTTAAAAAATCCACTAAAACATTTTTACTCCAGTTCTGTGATGTAAGGTCCGCAATCAACAAGATCAAGGATATGTCTAACGTATATAATTGGGGAAATATATCTCAATGTACGACAGCATAGATCAAATATCAATTAATGCAAAAAAGGTTGCCAAACACTGCCAAATGCATTAATCCCTAAGCAACCTAATCAACTCAACCAATATTGATACGTTTTCATTCAAGTTTGATGGTATGTATGATATTTAGTCTTTACTTTGTGCGGTGTACATATGGAATCACTCCACATGGTTCTATTTTACGTAGTTTTTTATTATCACACACCATGTAGGCATATACAGGGTCGTTAGCGGCACTGTGCCGGCAATGCATATATGCAACGTCTTTGGCGGCGCTGTGCCGGCACATGTGCCGGCACAATGCATATATACAGGGTCGATGGCGGCACATGTACTGGCACAATGCATATATACAGGGTCGATAGCGGCACATGTGTTGGCACAAATATATACAGGGTCGATGGCGGCATCTGTGCCGGCACATGTGCCGGCACCATGTAGACACATGCAAACGGTTGTACTAATATTCAGGCTCGTTCACCATCTGTAACGTTTTACTTCTGATCTGTGATGGGATTTATTCGTTATCCGTATCAAATCACTCCACGTGGTTCTATCTTACGTAGTTTTTTTTTAATATCACGCATCATGTACGCATATACAGGGTCGATGCCGGCACCATGTAGGCATATACAGAGCAATGACAGCACCTGTGCCGTCACATGTGCCGGCAAAATAAAGGCAAATACACACATTTGTACACATAAACAGGCTCGATTAAAATCTGTAGCATTTTCCCTTTGATCTGTGATTTGCATTAGAATTAAGGCCCTTGCTTTTGTTACAAGATATATAATGTGGATCAGCTTCACGCCATGTCAGGTTGAAAGATCTAATCATCCTAATATAACCTGACCTATTCTAATCAAGAATTATGTATTATCGATCGAGCTCTCATACTTGCATATGATTTTTTCAGTGTTTTAGGACTTATGCAAAACAAATATCTCCACTTGACTCCACATTTTGATCTATCCTTTGCAGTTTTGATACACGCTTCCAAATTTGATCTAGCAAATTTCTTAATTTTTCATATGTAAATTACATCGTTTGTTCGATTGTTATAGCTATTTTCATATGATTTTTTTGACACAAATTTACATCACTTTCACTTTTGTTATTCAGACCCATCAAAAACCTAACCTAATCTAACCTTATGAATGGTATTCAGTCATTGATACATACATATAAAACCCTCCACACGACTCTAAATATCACTTGAACATATATGTTATTTATTTCGTTGTCACTCACGACCAAAATTAGTTATCAGAGAGGCCCTCATGTTTCAAACTAAGATGGATTGAATGTTACGAGTAATTCATATTTGTTTCCAGCTTCATACAAACGGATACATGGTCTCGCACTAGGTTAACCTAATTTACTTCAATAGTTCCTGTTAATACATCCTTTGATGACTTGCACCTCTGATTTGCCTTTTCTTTCCTATAAATTTCAATTTTATTTATTTTGCTGCACAGATTACAGACCCCCGTTACCCCGTCACTTTCGAACAAACGGTGTCTCAAGCTATACCCCATCCTTCCGCAATAGAACCACAAACTTTTCTGAGCAAGATCTGATCGGACTTTGATTTATATCCTACCAATCTGTATCAAATCTAGATCATTCACCCCCAATATAGGTATATAGCACTGTTTAAATTTGTGATGAGCGACATTTTGAGCTTCGTTTCATACATATTCATGAAACATATTCTCCTACTAATTTCGACTGTTCGATTGTACCTCCGACTAACTGACTTGATGTATTTTATTGCAATTCATTGCTTAACCTTCGAGTTTAGGATAATATAATCATTTAATAAAGGAGTTCCATGGTTTATTTTGTTTTTATTGGCATTTTTTATAGACTTTGCTGGCATCATCAATGCTATCTGAACATACCCATCATCACTATATATCAGTTTTCTCTCAAAATCCTTCATATACTCCATCATATCTTTGATGCGAATACCGAAGGCTGATCCGTTCCCGTGAGTCCACAAATGTTTTGCTTCTTCTTCTTGAACCTTGATTATTCGAAGCTTCTCCAATTCAAAGTCATTCTGATCATCATCATTTAGAAATTGTTGCATACGATTTAGATTTTTTTTTGTTCTTAGGTACAATTTGTTTTCCACTACCTCAGCTTATTACAGCCATGGTGATGATTGCCCACATGGATCATATCAATTTCGAGATTTGCTTTCCTATTTACCTTGAACTTTGTTACATACGTCTGTAACGCGTCGACATTAGTTACCCAAAGCCGACTTTCTTTTTCCTTCATCTATGTATGAATGATTTCTCCCACTGATTTGATTCTTGTTTTACTCATTCTGAGATAATTGGTATTTCCAACATAGGTCAATATATGTGCGATCAGACTCATATCATCTTTGGAGATTTCTTCTTCTGCGACACGTAAACTAATTTTTGACACGTGAACATTCATTGTTGTTTATTTGAAGACGAGCCGTCATGTTCCACTTACACTCAACGTGACACTGATTCCAATCTCGGAATGCAGCTAGCTAATATAAGTTGATTACACAGTGTTTTCCGCAAAACATTAGGCCTATCCTTGTTCGGCTCGGTCATCAACTGTGTATGTATGTATCTATGTGTATAGTGCTGTGTACGTATGTGCATGTGTATGTTCGAGCGTATGTTCGTGTTATATGAGTTGAAAAAATAAGTAAAACAAAAATTTTAAATTCAAATTTTAAATAAAATTGCAAAATTTCGAGGGGTAACAGTTAAGTCGGTCTATTGAAGTGATAACTTGGCTCCCTAAGTAAGATGTTACCCCTCGAAAATTTGAAATTTTATTGAAATTTTGAGTTTCAAACTTTTGTTATACATTTTTTTTAAATACATGTAACACGTACATACGCTCGAACATACACATGCACATACGCACACAGCCCTATACACATACATACATCACAGTTGATGACCTAGACGAGCAATGTTAGGCCTAATGTTTTGCGAAAAACAACATGTAATCAACTTATATTAGCCAGCCGCGTAACGAGATTGGAATCAGTGTCACGTTGAGTGTAAGTGGAGCAGGACGACTCGTCTCCAAATAAACAACAATGAAAGTTCACGTGTCAAAAACTAGTTTTCGTGTCATGGAAGAAGAAATCTCCGAAGATGATATGAGTCGGATCACACAAATATTGCCTAGTGTTGGAAAAAACAGTTATCTCAGAAAGGGTAAAACAAGAATCAAAAGAATGGGAGATATCATTCATAAATGGCTGAAGGAAAAAGGTAGTCGGCTTTGGGTAACTAATGTCAACGCGTTACAGTCGTATGTAACAAAATTCATGGTATATAAGTAAGCAAAGCTCGAAATTGAAATGATCCAAGTGGAAAATCATAATCATGACAGTAATAAAGTAGAGGTTGTGGAAAACCAATTGTATCTAAGAACAAAAGAAAATCTGGATCGTATGCAACAATTTCTCAATGATGAAGATCAGAATGTCTTTGAATTGGAGAAGTTTCGGATAATTAAGGTTCAAGAAGAAGAAGAAATACGTTTTTGGACTCACAGGAACCTATAAGCCTTCGGTATTTGCATCAAAGATATGATGGAGTATATGAATGATTTTGAGAGGAAACTGAAATATAGTGATGATGGGTATAGTTGGATGTATGAGCCATGTTGTTTCAAATAAAAAAACGAGGAAGATGGCATTATTCATGAAGCAAGGTCTGTAACTAAGCCGATTCAAAATAATAATAAACTATGAAAGTCCTTTGATAAATGTTTATATTATCCTAAACTCGAAGGTTAAGCAATGAATTGCAATAAAATACATCAAGTCAGTTAGTCGGAGGTACCATCGAACTGTCAAAATCCGTAAAAGAATATGTTTCATGGTTTCAAACGGAGCTCAAAATGTTGCTCATCACAAATTTAAACATTGCTATAAACCTATCTTGTTGGATAAATGATCTAGATGTGACACAGATTGGTAGGATATAAATCTGAGTCCGATCAGATCTTGCTCAGACAAGCTTGTGGTTCTGTTGTGGTGGGATGGGGTATAGCTTGATACACCGTTTGTTAGAAAGTGATGGGGTAACTGAGGTCTGTAGTCTGTGCAGGAAAAGAAATAAATTTGAATAAACACAAAACCACCAGTAATGTGTGGCCAAATCTGAAACGAAGTCATCGTCACGAATATGAAAATTATAGGAAAGAAAAGGCAAATGAGAGGTGCAAGTCATCAGAGGATGTAGTGGCAGGAGCTATTGAAGTAAATTAGGTTAACCTAGTGCGAGACCATGTATCCGCTTCTATGAAGCTGAAAACAAATATGAATTACTTGTAACATTCAATCCATCTAAGTTTGAAACATGAGGGCCCCTCTGGTAACTAGTATGGGTCATGAATGACAACGAAATAAATAACATATATGTTAAAGTAATATTTATAGTCGCGAGGAGGGCTTCATATGCATATATTTATGACTGGATACCATACATAAGGTTAGGTTAGGTTAGGTTTTTGATGCGTGTGAATAACAAAAGTGAAACTGATTTAAATTTGTTTCAAAAAAATATCATATGAAAATAGCTACAACAATCAAGCAAACGATGTTATTTACATATGAAAAATGGGTGAAATTTGCTAGATCAAAATTGGAAGTGTGTATCGAAACTGCAAAGGATAGATCAAAATGTAGTCAAGTGGGGGATATTGTTATGCATAAGTCCTAAAACACTGAAAAAATTATATGTAAGCATGAAAACTCAATCGATAATACATATTTCTTGGTTAGAATAGGTTAGGTTTGGTTAGGTTGGGATGATTAGTTCTTTTAACTTAACATGACGTGAAGTCGATCCACATTAAATATCTTGTAAAAAATGAAAGGCCCTCAATACTTATGGAAATCACAGATCAAAGGTAAAATACTACAGATGGTTACCGAGCCTGTATATGTGTGCAAATGTGTGTATATGCCTACATTGTGCCGGCAAAGATAAATTTGAGGGATTATTGCATCTGGCAGTGTATGTCAACCTTTTTTGCATCCATTGATATTATTTTGATCTATGTTGTCGTACATTGATTTATATTTCGCTATCTATGTACGTTAGACGTATCCTAGATCTTGTTGATTGCAAACCTCACATCACAGAACTCAAGTGAAAATGTTAGAGTGGATTTATTCAATATTCGTCATAACAGGCGGAAATGATAGGAGCAACAAATCCAACATTACAGCGAAAAATCTTATTCTAACAGTAAAACCATACATATAACTTGCTAACGGCTTATCACCCATTACAATCACTGACATACGCGGCAAGCTTATATAATCGTTTTGAACTCTACTGTCTACTAACGAGCGATCACCTAACATCACTTAAAACTAATCGATATTACTGGACTTGTAACAAGCAAAGTAAAATAAATATATATA
>SDVV010003604.1:0-21168 GCA_016164225.1 Gammarus roeselii | reverse complement strand
ACACTGGACATGGGAGAGCTATCACGACGAACTATACACTGGACATGGGATAGCTATCACGACGAACTATACACTGGACATGGGAGAGCTATCACGACAAACTATACACTGGACATGGGAGAGCTATCACGACGAACTATACACTGGACATGGGAGAGCTATCACAACGAACTATACACTGGACATGGGAGAGCTATCACGACGAACTATACTCTGGACATGGGATAGCTATCACGACGAACTATACACTGGACATGGGAGAGCTATCACGACGAACTATACACTGGACATGGGAGAGCTATCACGACGAACTATACACTGGACATGGGTTAGCTATCACGACGAACTATACACTGGACATGGGAGAGCTATCACGACGAACTATACACTGGACATGGGAGAGCTATCACGACCAACTATACACTGGACATGGGAAAGCTATCACGACAAACTATACACTGGAGATGGGAGAGCTATCACGACCAACTATACACTGGACATGGGAAAGCTATCACGACAAACTACATATACTAGCGCTTCGTGAATGGATGGCAGGCTCCGTCGGACTAACAGCCGGGCGCCATTTGCAGGACACTGGGCGTCTAAAGTATAAACGAACAGTGATCGTAATGTTACTCAGACAAAACTAGTGTCATGTTGACAAAATTATACTTTGTCGTTGTGACACAAATATCGTCCCAGTGACATAGATTACAAAACTATCGTCCTATGTTCCTCGTTACCGGGAGCCAAGTGTCGGTGAAGTGAGACCAGTGACCGAGTAGAAAGTGACCGGGTGCCTCGACCGAGTAGAGTTACCGGGAGCCAAGTAAAGAGTGACCTGGTGTCGGTGAAGTGAGACCAGTGACCGAGTAGAAAGTGACCGGGTGCCTTGACCGAGTAAAGTTACCGGGAGCCAAGTAAAGAGTGACCTGGTGCCGGTGAAGTGAGACCAGTAACCGAGTAGAAAGTGACCGGGTGCCCTGACCGAGTATAGTTACCGGGAGCCAAGTAAAGAGTGACCTGGTGCCGGTGAAGCGAGACCAGTGACCGAGTAGAAAGTGACCGGGTGCCCTGACCGAGTAGAGTTACCGGGAGCCAAGTAAAGAGTGACCTGGTGCCGGTGAAGCGAGACCAGTGACCGAGTAGAAAGTGACCGGGTGCCGTGGCCGAGTAGAGTTACCGGGAGCCAAGTAAAGAGTGACCTGGTGCCGGTGAAGCGAGACCAGTGACCGAGTAGAAAGTGACCGGGCGCCTTGACCGAGTATAGTTACTGGGAGCCAAGTAAAGAGTGACCTGGTGCCGGTGAAGCGAGACCAGTGACCGAGTAGAGAGTGACCGGGTGCAGTGGCCGAGTAGAGTTACCAGGAGCCAAGTAAAGAGGGACCTCGTGCCGGTGACGAGCAACCAGTGACCGAGTAGAGAGTGACTGGGTGCTGTGACCACGTAGAGTGACCGGGTGCCGTAACCTAGTAGAGAGTGACCGGGTGCCGTGACCGAGTAGAGCTACCGGGTGCCGTGACCGAGTACCGCTGAATCGCAACTAGTGAGCAAATAGAGAGTGACCGAGAATCGGTACAAGGCAACCAGTGAGCGAGTAAAGGCTATCAGAAGCCGAGTGTAGGATGACCCTATCATGTGAACGGGCCACCGGGGGCCGAGTAAAAATGAGCAGCCGGAAGCCCTGTGAAGGGCAACAGTGCGTTTGGTGAAATTCGACCGACACAATGTGAAGGGTGTCGTGTAAAAAAACATCCGTATGCCGCGAAGCTGGATTCGGAAGCTGCAAGCGACCGTGCGTTGTGTGAAGGACGACTGGACACCATGAGAATGGTGACTGGGCGCCGACTGAACACGTGTGAAGAGTGACCGGGAGTCGTGTGAAGGGCAACCGGGCGCCGAGTAAACAGTTACCGGGCACTGTGTAAAGGACGATTCTGGGATGAGTAAAAAATTACCGGTCGCTGTGTGAAGAGATACGGGGCGCCGAGTAAAGAAAGACCTGGCACTGTGTGAAAGTCGGTCGGGGGCCGCATAAAGAGTCACTCGGTGATGTGGGAAAGGCGACCGGGCGCCGAGTAATGAGTGCCCGGACATCTCGTGAAGGGTAACCAGGTGTCATATAAAGAATTGATGAACGTTTTGCGAATGGCAACCGGGCACCGAGTAAGGAGTGACCGGGCGTTAATTGAAAGGCGACTTGACACCGTGGAAAGGGTGATTAATTGCCGATAAATGAGTGCCCGTGCACCATGTGAAAGGCGACTGAACACCGTGTGAAGGGTGACTTGGTGCCGAGTAATGAGAGCCCGGCACCATATGAAGGGAGACCCAGTGCTGCTCACATAGTGACCCGGCGCTGTGTGGCGGGCTAAGGGGTTGTGTGACGGGTGGTGGAGAACATTTATCTCTACGCGATGTCTAAAACATATTTGATTCAGCTTGTTTAGAACAAGTCTCAGAGCAAAACAATGCTTATAGTGCTTATTTAACATATTTAACATTAGTTATTTCATTTGATGGACAGCACGTTGGTTATTATTTCTGAGCTGCAACGTACTTTTTTAGTCCAGTTTGAAATAATCCGCTTGGAAATGGAGCGCGACTCACTCGATAGCCAGCAACTGAGAGGCTTCCTTTTGATCGAATATGAAGAGCGTAATCAGCTTCCGTGACGCTAGAGTAACATAGACAGAGACGGCCTGGTCGAGACTCGATACCAGTTTGTCACACCACGCAGACTAGCAGACTGAAATGACCACTGGCGCTATAGAGTTTGTCACACCACGCAGACTAGCAGACTGCAATGACCACTGGCACTATAAAGTTTGTAACACCACGCAGACTAGCAGACTGAAATGACCACTGGCGCTATAAGTTTGTCACACCACACAGACTAGCAGACTGAAATGCCCACTGGCGCTATAGAGTTTGTCACACTACGCAGACTAGCAGACTGCAATGACCACTGGCACTATAAAGTTTGTAACACCACGCAGACTAGCAGACTGAAATTACCACCTGTGCTATAGAGTTTGTCACACCACGCAGAGTAGCAGACTGAAATGACCACTAGTGCTATAGAGTTTGTCACACCACGCAGACTAGCAGACTGAAATGACCACTGGTGCTATAGAGTTTGTCCCACCACGCCGACTAGCAGACTGAAACGACCACTGGCGCTATAGAAGTTGTAACACCACGCAGACTTGCTGACTGAAATGACCACTGGCACTATAGAATTTGCCACACCACGCAGACTAGCAGACTGAAATGACCACTGGCGCTATAAGTTTGTCACACCACGCAGACTAGCAGACTGAAATGACCACTGGTGCTATAGAGTTTGTCACACCGCGCAGACTAGCAGACTGAAATGACCACTGGCGCTTTAGGATTTGCCACACCACGCAGACTAGCAGACTGAAATGACCACTGGCGCTATAGGATTCGTCACACCACGCAGACTAGCAGACTGAAATGACCACTGGTGCTATAGAGTTTGTCACACCGCGCAGACTAGCAGACTGAAATGACCACTGGCGCTATAGGATTTGTCACACCACGCAGACTTGCTGACTGAAATGACCACTTGCGCTATAGGATTTGTCACACCACGCAGACTAGCGGACGGAAACGACCACTGTTGCTATAGAGAATATCGACAAGGTATTGCTCGAACAAATGCTAAGGAACAGCATGTGTTAAACAAGGTTCATTACTTGATATGATAACGTGTTGAGCTGATCATACCAAATGACCTCACCCAAATGTGGTCCTTCTATACGCACGTTCTCCGTATGAAGAAAGAGGTGGAGGGATACCAGCACAGCATGGCGGGAGATTGGGCATGTTCCGGGGTAGAGGGGGTCTGGAGGAGGGAGTGGGAGGGATTGTGTGAGGATCATGAACCTAATACTGTGAATGATCCTGGCCCGGGCCTGGTAATGACACTCGGGAAGATGGATGGACCCCCTCAATAGAAGCAGCTCTCTCCTGGTAAAGTGACTTAGCCTTACTAAAGCCTCAATCGATTGAGGAGATGGAGGCCTATGAAACGAAACTCATTAGGACGGGGCTTCATGATTCCCTTCCCCTCCTCCACCATAATCGCCGCTAAATAGATCCCATCTATAGCACTTTCACCGGTATATTCTTGAAAATTTGTGTCCGGCATAGACAACCGTACGGTTAATTTAGTGGCCGGCATTGGCACTAGCACGATAAAAAAGGTGCCGGCATGGTACCTGCTCGTTGCAAACCGTGATCAGCAATGACGCCGGTCAGCATTGGTTTAACGAGGAATGAAACTGTGACAATCTCAGATCAACACCGTGGGTCGGTGGCGTTCTCTTCAGGTGCCGATTTGAGTTGTTTCGCGTATCATCGTTAAATGTTATTCCCTTCCACAAACTTTCCCTTTCTTAATCTATTAAAACATAAAATACACAGACACAAGATGCTATCATAGATGTTCTACTTCAGAACAAATCTTCTTACCATCAAATAGCAACCCAGTTTGGGCCAAAATACCTGTCGTTGTCATCTTACACTTGTAAACATTTGTAAACTACCACTAGGTCTATCCCACGGCTGCAGGACGTAAATGTGGTGGTGAACGATATCCAAGGATTGCCACTCCATTTTTCAAAATTTTTGGCCAGGACTCAGGTTTCACTTGCGATCGCTCGTTGTTCATTTATTTGCTGGTACGAATATTTTGAAAAGGCAGCTAAGGAACTACCAGTTCTCTATGAAAAAAAGATGATGTGAACAGTCATTATAGAAAGCCAGTAATAAAGTGGCTCAATCACTGACTCTAATGATTGTTGTTCCAACATAATTAACTTATATGTAGTTCATACACTTTTAACCTGTCCTTCTGATGTTTTATTCTACGGAAAAATTCTGCTTCAAATTTGTCCTCAACTAACTTGACAGATGCATTGAGTAATGTAATTAAATGCTTCAGCATGTGTTTCGAACACCATTTGAACATCATTCAGAGTAGTGCAGAGTGTTCTACATAAACTGTGGCATGTCTGAACTACTCATGTGATATCCAGCTTTACATTTTGATGTTTGTTCACTGTGACAAATTATTACTCGTGTAGAAATAGGACGAGTTTTCTTTAAATGTAGGACTTCTTCCCGCACCCTTGAACAGTTAATATAAGCCCTTTGTATTTGCTTCAACACTAAACTGAAGTGGTAGTGACCATGTTGGTAGTGATCTTGAAGTGGTAGTGCTCATGTTATGAAGTGGTAGTGACCATGTTGGTAGTGATCTTGAAGTGGTAGTGCTCATGTTATGAAGTGGTAGTGACCATGTTGGTAGTGATCTTGAAGTGGTATTGCTCATGTTATGAAGTGCTAGTGACCATGTTGGTAGTGATCTTGAAGTGGTAGTGCTCATGTTATGAAGTGGTAGTGGCCATGTTGGTAGTGATCTTGAAGTGGTAGTGCTCATGTTATGAAGTGCTAGTGACCATGTTGGTAGTGATCTTGAAGTGGTAGTGCTCATGTTATGAAGTGGTAGTGACCATGTTGGTAGTGATCTTGAGGTGGTAGTGCTCATGTTATGAAGTGGTAATGACCCCTGTTATCGAGATCAACATGAACCGTTCAGGTAGAGTCCAACTCTTCACACTCAGAATATTGTTCACTCATTTAATCTTTTCTCTTCCTATCAGCAGAGTTTAAAATGAATTGATTAACAATTGCTAATATTAATTCAAGTAAAACTGTTATAACAGTCGAAAGTGCCTGTCATGCAATGGAATGTGCCTATTGCAGGTTCCTGTCCCAGTCTCTACAGCATCATAATCAAAATTTATAATTGAACCACCTGACCACTTCGATGCAACCTATAGGGGCGCTGGTAGTTTGATACAGATGTCATTGACTATGTATTTCTACAGTCACCTACGACTGTTGTAAATAATAGGTACCTGCTATCAGCCGGCGTGATAGGAGCACTACAGCGAAATCCTGACCAGGGCATGTTTAGACAGGTCGAAATGAGATGCAGCTGTGATAGAAACGAAAGTGAATATATATATTTGATCAAAAATATCATTCGAGTTTAAATATTTCTATAGATTTAACTGCAAAATCCCGTGATCATAAGTGGACATTGGAGTTGGACATTTATCCTGTATTTAATCTAAGATGAATTAGGCACTTCAACCGTTCCGCAATGTTGATGACATTTTTGAAGCAACAGTTGCAATACAGTACCGCGAGCAACCCGCATTTTCAAATAATCTATATTTTACAATTATCTGTGAATATTTATGGATTAAGGAAGTAAGGACGTTTTTTCAACACCGTATCGAATCCGAATACATCGCCTCAATAATTGGCCATAAAAGAGATTCAGTAAAACAAACTGTATTTTCTATGATCGAATAATGCCATACCTAAGTTGAATAATTCAAAGTAGTTATAACAATATCCAATAATGACATATCCCACTTATAATAAACCCACCGAACAGATGTCATACATTCAACAAAGCAGCACCGTCGTCCAGAAAAATTGAACGTGAGTGTCACACTTCTTAGTGAAGCTCTTGCAGCTCCTTTGTAGGTATTCAAGTCTCATTCGACGGCCATTTTAGCGAGGCATTCACCAATTCCGGGGTTAGCGTGTCATTCGATCCCCGCACCCACAGACACGTTCCCGGGTTAGCATGTCATTTGATCCCAACACCCAGAGACACGTTCCCTGGTTGGCGTGTCATTCGATCCCCGCACCCCCAGACACGTTCCCGGGTTAGCGTGAATTTGATCCCCGCACCCACAGACACGTTCCCTGGTTAGCGTGTCATTCGATCCCCGCACTCCCAGACATGTTCCCGGGTTAGCGTGTCATTGATCCCCGCACCCACAGACACGTTCCCTGGTTAGCGTGTCATTCGATCCCCGCACCCACAGACACGTTCCCGAGTTAGCGTGTTATTTGATCCTCGCACCCACAGACACGTTTCCTGGTTAGCGTGTCATTTGATCCCCGCACCCCCTGACACGTTCCCGGGTTAGCGTGTCATTTGATCCCCGCACCCCCAGACACATTTTAAGACACGCCTGCAACCCCTGCTGATCAAATGAGTAGCCCGCAGCAATATATTGTTTTCCTCACGATCCAACAGTTTAAAATCCGGGATATGAATACCCTGTGATTGTGTTTTACCAGAAATGAGTTGTGTTACTCGTTGCCGTTGGTTAGCGTTCAACCAAGTCCGATACATTTTGCCTTGTGTCCCTGATAAGATGATTTATCTTCGAATCAAGGCCACCTGCAACTTTTCTCCAGGTCGCGAATCAGCCCGACCGAGAGGCATGTGACATGAACGACTCAGAAAACAATTCCCTGCCATCCGATAATTGTTTATCACATAAGCCTTGATGGATAATGATGGCCTGCGGAGTATAGATAAATCTTATGAAGTCTGCGTTTTTTATACGGTCATCACCCATCGGTGTTTGAACGACTGCTTGCTTCAGGGTTTGCTCGTTGCAGACCTACATAGTGAGCCATTACCATGATGCACGGTCGTTGCTGGGGTTCTGAGCAAATAATGTTGATTGAGAAAGGACCCCTTATAAACTCTTCTAGCAGTATGTGTTCTATTTTAATTAAATTTGACTTGCAGATGGACGTTGTGAAAGAGTTGATACAGTTCCAACTAGGTATACGGAGAAGAATATTTTGTTTTATGACACTGATTTTTCAAAGACAAGCAAATAACACTTGAATTGATTTATTAGTTAGATGAAAAACGTCACGAACAACTGATAAATAAACAACTAAAGACAAAACGGAACGGAGAAATTCCTTCTACATTGGTCATTTTAGTTACCTAGTACGTGATATTTTCGTTTATAAGTACTATGATTCGACACATGTTGTACCATAATCGAGTAATTTCATAAACCCAGTGATAAGCTTTGTATATAGATATGAATGAAATTCATTTATACTCATGACATCATTTGCGAAACAACGAATATCAAATCCAACACCAGGGATCAGATAAGAAGCGCTGACCAGCACACGTTCGGCCGATCAGATCGACCTGTAAGAGGCACCCAAGAAAAACTATGATCATTGCGTTCTCAGACATTAGATTACCTGTTTGAAATACATAGATCGATATCGATCGGTTCCGGTGAAGCTACCCATATAAAAGTCTTCGGAAATTGCACCTAATGTTTCACTATCAATTATTTTTTGTGTGAAGTAAATGATGACCAACATTTAATGACCATTTTATTGTGAACTCCGCGCATCCAATGTTTATATTCATGTGGAAGAAAATTAATTAAAGTTATGTGATAAATCATTTAAAGTGAAAAGGATAGTTTAATGACCTGTTTTACAGAAGCCGACAATAATGAGAACCTTTGACGAATTATTGGTTCTGGAAGCAATACGAATGACTTTCAATTAACGTTGTTCTGTTAAAGTCTCCCTAATGCACGCAACCTCAATTTCTGACATTCGTGTCAATTCAATATCATTTATCGAATTTCGAAAAGCACACTTTCAATGTTTTCGTTAATTAAATAAAACCCAACCGAGCGCTCCTCAATATCATCAATTTATGCAATGTCGTGGAACAAGAATCTGCTATCGAAACTAATCTAGTTAGGAATTCATGTTACCTCGCATAACTGTAATTAAAAATGTATACATTCAATTTCCTATCTTCCATTTTCCAATTACTATGAATGACCACTCAAACACTGGTTAGAGTAACTATATAATTATAGTAACTAATTATAGCCCGACAAGAACGACTTAAAAGTGATCAATTGCCTCCCAGAAATGGTCTACCCTGCAGGGCTTCACATTTTTTTTCAAGGGACCACGTCATTATTTACTTCATTCTTACTGCCCAAAACGCTTGTCGATGTTCATTTTTTAAGTTGGTTCCATTATTCTAAGGTGTACTCAAAAAGTGCCTTGCTGTGGTCGTCGGAGATTTTCTTCTGTAAATTCTGAAATGAGGAAATTCAAAATCACGAACGATGCAGCTGGTAATTTATTTGCAAGATTCTGGAAACATGACATTTTTGTAGGTCATATGTGCTCGTTAAATAATCTCCCGAACGAATTTATGACTAAAGTGTTTTAAAACATTTCATACATCATATGTTGTTTCTGGTCACCAGCAGCAGAGTCAAGCCTTCCGTTAATTTAGAAAAAAATACAGAAGCATGACTATCTTTTTTTTTGAGCGCGTAATATTGGAATTCTTCGTCATTACATTCTAATTAATTAATTTCCAATTATTATTGCTGCCCCATCAAACATAATCGTCCGGACTTGTTGTGGTCACTTTTTTACAATGAGATATGTTCTATACACCTCCTGTCTATCATATGCGGAACACTGTCTGTCATGTGCCGAACACTGTCTATCATGTGCGGAATACTGTCTATCATGTGCCGAACACTGTCTATCATGTGCGGAACACTGTATATCATGTGCGGAACACTGTATATCATGTGCGGAACACTGTCTATCATGTGCCGAACACTGTCTATCATGTGCGGAACATTGTCTATCATGTGCGGAACACTGTATATCATGTGCCGAACCCTGTCCATAATGTGCGGAACACTGTCTATCATGTGCGGAACACTGTCTATCATGTGCGGAACACTGTCTATCATGTGCCAAACACTGTCTATCATGTGCTGACACTGTCTATCATGTGCGGAACACTGTCTATCATGTGCGGAACACTGTCTATCATGTGCCGAACACTATCTATCATGTGCCGAACCCTGTCTATCATGTGCGGAACACTGTCTATCATGTGCGGAACACTGTCTGTCATGTTTGGAACACTGTCTATCATGTGCACAACACTGTCTATAATGTGCCGAACACTGTCTATCATGTGCGGAACACTAGCTGTTATTGGAAAGGAACACTGAACTACTCTGATAAAACTAGTTCTTAAATCATCCCATTTTGAATAGTGTCACGTAATTAAACAAAACTAAAATGTCACGATGTGTATAATCAATCTAAAAATAAACTAAAATTATAATTTTGAAATTGTTTTCCTTCCTACCCAATCAACCCCTTCAATAAATCATGAACGACCCCAATTGAGCAGCTAAATGATTGGCTTTCATAAACCATGTCCTATGGATGGTTTGTCAGGATCATCAAGAGTCCCAAGCCAGCTCTGAGTAATCCGAGGCCCTGCGACATGGCACCTCGTATCCTATTAGGAGTCGAGCCGCGGCCCTCTAATGAAATACGCCTACTACGGGAAGCGACATAATTAAGTTACAAGCCAAATTTATATTTCATTGAGCCAGGAGCCTGTTATGAACTCCGGACCTTCATCAAGGGGCCCCTTTTAGTCCACCCGCCTTGGCAACAGTACTTGGGAAGGCCAAACCCTAGCAATTAAGTGCAGTCAAAACGACCACCTGATGAGATGTGCTCCAGGTCTTAAATAATGTTGTATGGGTTTTATCTTCCAGTATGGTTGACACTTTTATGCAAAATATTTGTATTAGGTTAAAGAAACGCGTCATACAATATAGTTTACTCCCATGCAAAAAATATGTATTAGGTTGTAGAAACACATTTTTCTTTTGTTTCAGCGATATGTGCTTATAGTTTTCATTACAACTTCAGACATACACGCATGTATTACTTAACGATTGTGTCTTACAAGCCTTTAGTTAAATGTAAGGTCAACAATATTAGATATGGTAACAACTATTGTGCTATTTTTTTGTAATATTTGGCATCATTTTTTAAATAGGAAATGGCATGACTTCTCACTCCTCTTATTTGGAGAGTGCAGTGCTATCGACAAGTGAGTAGAGAGGGCAAACTCACTCCTCCTATTTGGAGAGTCCATTGCTATCAACACGAGAGTAGGGAGGGCGAACTCACTCCTCTTATTTGGAGAGTGCAGTGCTATCGACAAGAGAGTAGAGGGGGCAAACTCACTCCTCTTATTTGGAGAGTCCAGTGCTATCAACAAGAGAGTAGAGAGGGCGAAATGAAGTCATAGCGGCGCTCCTTGTGGACTCACGGATAATCGTCTTCCTCGCCTCATAAGCTGGAACCCATTGCTTCTCGGTATTCGTGTTGTTATCGAATTGGTCCAAGATACATCAATAATATGAACCATTGGGAGCACATGACTCGTAATATTGATAGCAACAAGATCCAAAGGGAGTTATTCGTGTTTATGCTTGGGTCATTTGTGTGATGACGTCATCCCATTGTCCACCCATTTCTAAGTCCTCCAAATAGATGATTGAGTGAAAAAAACATATAATTAGTGTGGTTAAAACGGATTGAAATAATTCCGGTGAGCAACGAACGTTAATTATTTGTTAAATTCCCATGTCATGACCCACGTGACGACTTGAAACAAACATCACAGCATCGTTTGTGCAATCTTAATTGTTCTAAAAATGTTAACACGAAGTAGCAAATCCCAAAATTGAACTGAGATTTCATAAAAAAGATACCATGATTATTTATTAGTAGAGATAACCATTAGTGTCTGTTCACTGGCTCATGAGTGTCTGTTCACTGGCTCATTAGTGTCTGTTCACTGACTCATTAGTGTCTGCTCACTGGCTCATTAGTGTCTGTTCACTGGCTCATTAGTGTCTGTTCACTGGCTCATTAGTGTCGGTTCACTAGCTCATTAGTGTCAGTTCACTAAATCATTGGTGTTTGGTTACTGGCTCATCAGTGTCTGTTCACTGGCTCATTAGTGTCGGTTCACTGTCTCATTAGTGTTGGTTCACTGGGACATTAGTGTCGGTTCACTAGCTCATTAGTGTCGGTTCACTAGCTCATTGGTGTTTGTTTACTGGCTCATCAGTGTCTGTTCACTGGCTCATTAGGGTCGGTGCACTGGCTCATCAATGTCTGTTCACTGGCTCATTAGTGTCTGTTCACTAGCTCATTAGTGTTTGTTCACTAGCTCATCAGTGTCTGTTCACTGGCTCATTAGTGTCGGTTCACTAGCTTACTAGTGTCGGTTCACTGGCTCATTAAGGTCGGTTCACTAGCTCATTGGTGTTTGTTTACTGGCTCATCAGTGTCTGTTCGCTGGCACAATAGTGTCTGTTCACTGGCTCATTAGTGTCGGTTCACTGGCTCATTAGTGTCGGTTCACTGGCTCATTAATGTCGGTTCACTGGCTCATTAGTATCGGTTCACTGGCTCATTATTGTCTGTTATGTTATTGTGCGTCACAATAATAAAATAAGATCTTATAATATAACTATACAGACAATAACCAACCGACATTTCATTATTACAGACGAGGTTCTACAATTTCAGAGTTGCAATCGTTCAGTACAGTCAACATCCGATTAAATATTCAAGATCAATGTAATTTTTTCGCTGCATGATTGATGGCTTTGCAATTAGGGTCGAATCAAACAAGGTTTACATTGCCTGCACTAAACAGTCGGTTATATCAATATATTTTGTTTGCAATCAAGGGGAATCTGAGCATTGATGTGTATATTTCATTAACGGATATGAAATGAAAATAAACGAACTAAGCTCTTCATAGAATCAAAATATGTTAAGTATTATTTTCCTGCAATATAAGAGCTTCGTTTAGTATTGTAGTCTGATAAATAGTGTATGTATTGAAGGAGCTGTTTATCAATAAATGTATGCCGAATTATAGTAAATCTTATAAGATTTCATATCTGTGATACAGAATATTTTTCTGTTACCCTCTGTTTCTGATCAGAAGTGAAATGTTGTGCGATATTTCTTGCCTGGTAAATAATAAAAATATCGTTTATCTCAGTATTGTTTCAGAATGAACACAAGACTTGGATCAATTCTGAATACAGGAAGACTTCCTCGCCAGCATCGTGGAAATAAAACTTAGTGCAGAAGTATAACATCAGAGGAACAGAGGAGAGCAAATATCAGTCATTTTTTTCCATTGCGGCCTCTAAATTTTCAATAAAATTAGAATTTCAAAAGTGCAGTGCCAAGGACGCACAACTTCCAAAATAACCACTGAGGTAATGGATTTCCAGCGGCTCAAGAAACTTGAATTCAGCAAGTGTACGACTAACACAATTCATCGTCCGCTACTGATAAGAGAGCCATACAAGTTCTACAAGTGCAAAGAGCTTAGTGTAACTCATAAAAAATCAGCGTTTCTCTTTTCGTTCCAGGGTATCAGATTCTAACATAGATCAACATAAATAACTTTATCAAACGAGGAAGGGTTTGTGTTTAAGCCAAATCCTAATAATCTATATTCAATGTTCTGGAGCGTTGTAAGCCCTCATCAATATTGATGTTTGTGTGATGCAGCTGTCCAACGTCTAATACAGTAGCTCGAGACAGGCTTGCTTCTGTAGTAGCTCAAGACCACGAGATTGATTTTAAAGAAAAGATTATGACAGATAAAACTCAACAAAATCTGGCATAGGAAACACGAACGAATGTCACGGAAAAAATGCTATAGATACGTCAGAGCAGAAAAAAAAAATCACTGTAAAATGAACTTCCGATTCCACCCCATGACTGCCAGTCAAATAATAAATCAATTTCACATGGAGGGTTCATTGTTGCCTCAAAACGAGTCAAGGAGGGTTCATTGTTGCCGCAAAACGAGTCAAGGAAGGTTCATTGTTGCCTCAAAACGAGTCAAGGAAGGTTCATTGTATCCTCAAAACGAGTCAAGGAGGGTTCATTGTTGCCTCCAAACGAGTCAAGGAAGGTTCATTGTTGCCTCAAAACGAGTAAATGAGTGTTCATTGTTGCCTCAAAACGAGTCAAGGAGGGTTCATTGTTGCCGCAAAACGAGTTTTGGAAATTTAATGGGAGAGCAATACATGAAATTCATTTTGATTTAAGCATATAATTTTTCCATGAATGAGTAGTACCAAAAGGTCAAGTTGTTATTTCGTCAAGCTAGAAATTGTTTGTCTTGAATGTTCCAAAAAAAAAATAATGCGTTTATAATTATTGTTAAGAAAACTTGGAAACTTCAGATGGTTGGGAACACATCAGTCTTCGTTAACGGAACAGTCTTCGTTAACGGAACTTCAGATGGTTGGGAACACATCAGTCTTCGTTAACGGAACATTCCAAACATGGAACTAATTTACCAAATCAACATTCACACCAAGACCAATACAACGACATCATCAATTACTGTGTGCCTCGAACAACGAGTCTCCGGGACCAGAACACTGCATTAATTGAGTAGAACAAGAGTATCAACAGAACACTGCTCTGAGGGAGTAGAACGAGAGTATCAACAGAACACTGCTCTGTAGAACAAGAGTATCAACAGAACACTGTTCTGAGGGAGTAGAACAAGTGTCTGGACTCGATCCCATCAAGTACCAGCACGTCCAGAGCAGCATGTCCATTGTGCAGCCGAGGGGAACTCCAAAGTGTTTGTCAAGTCCATTAGGAGCACAATGAGGTGCACCAACATCTGCAGTGAGTTGGGCGTGCTTTGGGCCTCTGCTAGGCGGACGGGAGCTTTGAGCGGGATTCAACAGAGAGCATGGCCTTTAAAGAGACATTTCCTGGATCTTCACCATCTGATAGGTCTCGGCAATGTTTTAATCTGGAACCCAGACTGAACCCAACGATAACTAACCTTACAGTTTGAGTATGAAGGGCTCGTCCAATACAATTAGAAGGACTCATGGTGCGTTTGCTTTCATTAGCTTTATCAGCGAAACTCAACGTATCTTCTTCATTGTCTTTTGGACGGGCTGACTTAAGGTTCCTTTAAACTTTCCAGCAGTCGGTCAGCTTCAATTCTAATCAAAAATTGTCTCGTGTTGTGAAGCTATATGGTTTCCCAGTTCGAATTCAAACCGTTGAAATGTTAAAGTTGAATCAACAAACTGTCATAGTCATTCCTCGTCTTCAATTTGATATATAATAGCGTAACGGAAATGTAGGCGGAGTAACTAGTTTGTCGTCACCAGTCTCAGAGAAATAAGCAACTCACAGACACGAGAGTTATTGCACTAAGTTTTTTATCTGGAAAAAAAAGGATTCTTCCCAGAATATCTCCGATAATTACAGAAGAAATAGAAAACCCAAGAATTTTTGAAGAAGCCTGAGGGCTAATAACTCTCGGCTGACCGAACAAATGAGAGTCATCGGAGCAGCAACCACCGCGCTGTGTAGCGGCCAGTGCTTGTGTAAACAGTGCGCTATTGAGGGCCATCGGAGCAGCAACCACCGCGCTGTGTAGCCACCAGTCCTTGTGTAAATAGTGTGCTATTGAGGGCCATTAGAGCAGCAGCCACCGCGCTGTGTAGCGGCCAGTGCTTGTGTAAACAGTGCGCTATTGAGGGCCATCGGAGCAGCAGCCACCGCGCTGTGTAGCGGCCAGTCCTTGTGTAAATAGTGCGCTATTGAGGGCCATTGGAGCACCAGCCACCGCGCTGTGTAGCCACCAGTCCTTGTGTAAATAGTGCGCTGTTGAAGGCCATCGGAGCAGCAGCCACCGCGCTGTGTAGCCACCAGTCCTTGTGTAAATAGTGCGCTATTGAGGGCCATCGGAGCAGCAGCCACCGCGCTGTGTAGCCACCAGTCCTTGTGTAAATAGTGCGCTATTGAGGGCCATCGGAGCAGCAGCCACCGCGTTGTGTAGCCACCAGTCCTTGTGTAAATAGTGCGCTATTGAGGGCCATCGGAGCAGCAACCACCGCGCTGTGTAGCGGCCAGTGCTTGTGTAAACAGTGCGCTATTGAGGGCCATCGGAGCAGCAGCCACCGCGCTGTGCAGCGGCCAGGGTTTGTGTAACGAGTGCGCTATTGAGGGTCATCGAAGCAGCAGCCACCGCGCTGTGTAGCGGCTAGGGCTCGTGTAAACAGTGCGCTATTGAGGGCCATCGGGCAGCAGCCACCGCGCTGTGTAACGGCCAGGGCTTGTGTAAACAGTGCGCTATTGAGGGTAATCGGAGCAGCAGCCACCGCGCTGTGTAGCGGTTAGGGCTCGTGTAAACAGTGCGCTATTGAGGGTCATCGGAGCAGCAGCCACCGCGCTGTGTAGCGGCTAGGGCTCGTGTAAACAGTGCGCTATTGAGGGCCATCGGAGCAGCAGCCACCGCGCTGTGCAGCGGCCAGGGTTTGTGTAAAGAGTGCGCTATTGAGGGTCATCGGAGCAGCAGCAACCGCGCTGTGTAGCGGCCAGGGCTTTTGTAAAGAGTGCGCTATTGAGGGCCATCGGAGCAGCAGCCACCGCGCTGTATAGCCACCAGTCCTTGTGTAAATAGTGCACTATTCGTAAATGGACATGCAGAAACCCGAAATATGCATGGAACTTTTGTTTAGGCCCTAATTAGTTCAATTGACAGTAGAAATTTAACATAACTTCAGAAACAACTTGCCCAGTTGTTGGTTGACCTGAAGATAGGCTGCGTTCCAGTGGAATAGTTGGGGCAACATGTCAAATACGCTTTCTATAACCCTTATATAGTGAAGCACAAGACCAACCAAAACTCTCTTCCGAGACAATCGTTTCCCTCGTCGATTAGTTGAAATAACTTCTGAAATGACAAGTGAATCCTTGGTGTCATCCATATCATCACTGGTACTGCTAAGCAGTTAATCAGTACCAATCGGCTTGCATGTGACTGCTGCTAAGCACCGGTGCTGCTAGGTAACTAATCAGTACAACCCGGATTGCATGTGACTGCTGCTACGCTCCGGTGCTCCTAAGCAGCTAATCAGTGTCCCCCGGCTTGCATGTGACAGCTGCTAAGCTCCGGTGCTGCTAAGCAGCTAATCAGTACCAACCGGCTTGCATGTGATTGCTGCTAAGCTCCGGTGCTGCTAAGCAACTAATCAGTACCACCCGGCTTGCATGTGATTGCTGCTAAGCTCCGGTGCTGCTAAGCAACTAATCAGTACCACCCGGCTTGCATGTGACTGCTGCTCAGCTCCGGTGCTGCTAAGCAACTAATCAGTACCACCCGGCTTGCATGTGACTACTGCTAAGCTCCGGTGCTGCTAAGCAGCTAATCAGTACAACCCGGCTTGCATGTTACTCTGCGTTTAATGTTAGCTCGCATCATGAATGTTTTAATAATGGATAGTCGAGTCTCTTCTCGTCTTCACCTCGTGCGGCACACGAAATGAATAGGATAACGAAATGTGGACAAAATCAGAAAACTGCGTGACGTACCACATCTTCGTCTGCGTGACGTACCACATCTTCGTCTGCGTGACGTACCACATCTTTGTCTGCGTGACGTACCACATCTTCGTCTGCGTGACGTACCACATCTTCGTCTGCGTGACGTACCACATCTTCGTCTGCGTGACGTACCACATCTTTGTCTGCGTGACGTACCACATCTTCGTCTGCGTGACGTACCACATCTTCGTCTGCGTGACGTACCACATCTTCGTCTGCGTGACGTACCACATCTTCGTCTGCGTGACGTACCACATCTTTGTCTGCGTGACGTACCACATCTTCGTCTGCGTGACGTACCACATCTTCGTCTGCGTGACGTACCACATCTATGTCTGCTTGACGTACCACATCTTCGTCTGCGTGACGTACCACATTTTCGTCTGCATAACGTACCACATCTTCGTCTGCGTGACGTACCACATCTTCGTGTGCGTGACGAACCACATCTTCGTCCGCGCGAGCTGTTCTGAAGTCAACATTTGTTGTGTGGATACACTTATTAGTAACTTATACCTTAAGTTAGGGAGTAAGTTTACCTGTACATCCCACCAATCGATGGACGTTGATGGAGAACTTTCTCACTTTTCCATTGTTCAATAAGTCAAGACTGATGAAAACGATGTACATTGGATTATTGATGTCGTGAAAAATAAGGTATAATAGGAGCAACAGACATGTACTTAATCATGACAACTTACTGTTCCAACTGACATTTAATAAAACGAAAGCGAATAAAGAAATCCATTATGAAGTTGTACTTCACAGTACTCACCTATTGTTTGGCATACGAAAACACAAACTTTGAAACTAACTGCATAGTTAACAGGACATGTTACATATACACAGGAGAAAAAAACTCAATGAGTCATAAAGTTGGGTGTAATAATTGAACAGGTTTTTTTCATGAACTTGATAACTTAAAATTTCAGGATGTGACCAGAAAAAATAATAAAACTAAAATATCCATAAGATGTTTCTGAAGAATGACAAATCATTGACAAGGGAAATTACAAATAGGAAATAAATCACGACTCAATTTTAAACAGGTATAATTTTAATTTACGTTTGAATGTACCATTATTGCTAGTCATACTTGTACCTGTAACAAGGAAATTCAAAAATTTATCGGCTCTGTATTTTAAAAATAGTTGGGACTGTGTGGACGAGTTTCAGTGAATCTGGAAATCCGCATTGATACAAAGATTATGCAAAGAATTATTTCTTATTAAAAAATCGCTACCAATGTAAATTAATCGATTTAAAGCTTTCTAAACAAACATTGCAGCGAAAACTTTCTAAAGAAACCCATTGGGAGAATATTCCACTGACATAAGAGAGGCCAAGTGTGGTCACGTCTGCTTGCATGGGAGAGTTCTAATGACTTGCTGTTTGACTAGGGATGATACATCTAAGGTTGGTTTTGAAGATACAAACATATACGTTTATAAATAAGTTGGAAAACGATAAATAATGCTTTAGTTCACAAGACTTTTTGTCGAAGTTGTGGAAGGATGCCACATGATTTCAATCAGTTCCCGGCAACAAATGAGACGCGATTTTTCCAGTCAAGCTTCTGTTCTGGGGATACACCGAAATACTTTACATCTGCTCTTAATACCAATAATCAATTGGTTGTTAGTATTAGTAATAGTATCATTCAAAACTTTTCCTGTCGAAAAGGTTTACCTGTTGCTAGTGTTTATGATGTCATTAGAGAAGATTAGAAAGAGCTAAGGTCCAATGTCGACGCTTGCGGTACTCCGATATCTAGCAAGCCAGCAGATGATTGGTAGGTGTTCTCGATCAAGAAGATTACTTGGTATCCAGCTCATGTCATTGGAACAACTCCATAAAACTGTAGTTTCACCCACTAAATCTCGTCTTACACGCAACAGAATGCTTTTGTATGGTCCTTAAAAGTTGCTACAGTGATTTTTCTCTATGGAACCCATCAACAACATCTTCAGTAATCTTAATAGAGCATGGCTCTGAACTTCTGAAAGCATGGAAACGATGTTGATTTTGAAGTATGTTATTGGAAACAAAGAGAGTACTTTGTCTTGCATTGAAAACTTTTTCAAAAGTTTGCTGCCGACCGACAGGTCTGATGTTGAGCGATAGTTTGTTAGTCAGTTCGGCTTAAATTTCGTAAATTGATTTTCAAATATTTTTGAGTGCATGAAGTATTGACAAGTTGGCTAAGGGAGCCACAAAAGTTTCAAATGTATCTAACATTGATTGGGATGATGTCCAGGTCAGGGCTGCAACTACTTTATAAACCCCGAATGATTGCGTTGACTTATAAGGGTCTGCTGGGTTAGAAAAAGGCCTTCGAGGATTGCATTCTCTAAATGATGTTCAAAAAATGTAGTCGCTAATAATGATTCCATTAGAGTGCTATGTATAAAATTGAAGTAATAAATATTAAAGCATTTCAAATCGCTTGTGGATCAGTGATGATTTCATCAGCAATAATAAATGAATCCGAACTACTCTGTTAGTTCACCCATGAAGGTTACAAATGATATTACAGACTTTTTGCTAATACCTTGAGAGGTTCTCATCATATTCTGAATACAATTATCGGGAGCAAATATCGTCAGTTCGGTGACCGCATTTCTGTATTGTTTATATTGTTTAGATGTTGTTTTTATTATGTTTACTGATTGCTATATATTGTTATGTATTCATCTCTTTATGTGACGGGATGCCTTTGTAGCTACGGTACAGTCCAACCACAAACCCGGTTCCATCGAAGCATTTTAGATGGATTGTGGATGAGCTTTTCTCTTATCAGAGGAAAATGCTCCTCGACCAGCTCCATCAATACGCTGTGGAACAGTGTGGAAGCATCAGTCAAGAATTGTGGTTGAGCTCTTCTCTTATAAGAAGGAGATGCTCCTCGACCAGCTCCATCAATACGCTGTGGAACAGTGTGGAAGCATTGGTCAAGAATTGTGGTTGACCTCTTCTCTTATAAGAGGGAAATGCTCCTCGACCAACTCCATCAATACGCTGTGGAACAGTGTGGAAGCATCAGTCAAGAATTGTGGTTGAGCTCTTCTCTTATAAGAGGGAAATGCTCCTCGACCAGCTCCATCAATACGCTGTGGAACAGTGTGGAAGCATCAGTCAAGAATTGTGGTTGAGCTCTTCTCTTATAAAAGGGAAATGCTCCTCGACCAGCTCCATCAATACGCTGTGAAACAGTGTGGAAGCATCAGTCAGGAATTGTGGTTGAGCTCTTCTCTTATAAGAGGGAAATGCTCCTCGATCAGCTCCATCAATACGCTGTGGAACAGTGTGGAAGCATCAGTCAGGAATTGTGATTGAGCTCTTCTCTTATAAGAGGGAAATGCTCCTCGACCAGCTCCATCAATACGCTGTGGAAACAGTGTGGAAGCATCAGTCAGGAATTGTGGTTGAGCTCTTCTCTTATAAGAGGGAAATGCTCCTAGACCAGCTCCATCAATAGGCTGTGGAACAGTGTGGAAGCATCAGTGAAGAATTGTGGTTGAGCTCTTCTCTTATAAGAGGGAAATGCTCCTCGACCAGCTCCATCAATACGCTGTGGAACCGTGTGGAAGCATTGGTCAAGAATTGTGGTTGAGCTCTTCTCCTATAATAGGGAAATGCTCCTCGACCAGCTCCATCAATACGCTGTGGAACAGTGTGGAAGCATTGGTCAAGAATTGTGGTTGAGCTCTTCTCTTATAAGAGGGAAATGCTCCTCGACCAGCTCCATCAATACGCTGTGGAACAGTGTGGAAGCATCAGTGCTCCTCGACCAGCTCCAGCAATACGCTGTGGAACAGTGAGGAAGCATTGGTCAAGAATTGTGGTTGAGCTCTTCTCTTATAAGAGGGAAATGCTCCTCGACCAGCTCCATCAATACGCTGTGGAACAGTGTGGAAGCATCAGTCAAGAATTGTGGTTGAACTCTTCTCTTATTAG